>JAVQKC010010998.1:0-10955 GCA_036025475.1 Philypnodon macrostomus
CAACACATCTCTAACAGCTCCATATTGTCCTTCCATCAACCATGGACTGGTTCAGCTCAGTTTGGACCACAACAACCAGATCCGGGTTAACCAATACTGAAAAAACAAAACTTCAAATGTACAGCAGTGTGTCCAACTTACTTATAAAAGACTCTTCATTCAGTGTGAGTGTCTCAGATGTGAACACTGTGTGGAGGGCTTATAAAAGACTCTTCATTCAGTGTGAGTGTCTCAGATGTGAACACTGTGTGGAGAGCTAAAAAAGTCAAACTCCACTTCGACGTGTCTGTGCGTCAGAAACCTGAAGTCAGATGAAAAAGTCATCTCATACAGGTCTCTACGCACCAACAGGGGATTTATGTGTATTTGTTTGAAATGTGCATATTGTATTGATAATAATAAAATATATTCTATGCTATATAATGCTTGTCTTTGTTTACTAACGTCTTTCTTACGTGCATATAATACTTTGATTCTTCCCATAATATTCACATATATAAATGTAACTTCATATATCAATTCAGAAAGTGTAATAATAAATATTTTCTGAAATAGCCAACATATATTATACATAGAAACAGTTCATGTATGAACGTGTGAGTGTGACAGTTGAGTACATATCTCAGCTGTAACTTCTGGATAATATTTTTTTTTCATGAAACAGTAGGCTTCAAGTTGAACAGGTTTACTTTTAACAGCTGCATCAAAACCTCATTTTTACAGATCGCATTGGGTTTTTCATGTATATTCATCTTTGTATATTTCTTCTCTGAACGCAAAGCGCTCTAATAACATAAAGTGACAGCGCCCTCTAAAGGACTAAACCTATAATGATGCTTTAGCAGACGAATAATATTTCTAATCAATATACATTCATGTAATAACAAAATAAAGTTTGCTCTACTAGTTGCACCAACCTCATTCACCCCAAACATGAAATAATAATTAAAGATTCAACAGTGACTGTGATTGTGGTGGTCAGGAGCATGTATGAATGTGTTAGTGTGATTGTGGTGGTCAGGAGCATGTATGAATGTGTTAGTGTGATTGTGGTGGTCAGGAGTGTAACAATATGTGATATTGTTAGAAGTTTTATGTGTTTAACTGACACTAGGGGGCAGACGAGGTATTGAAGGACTGGAGACGAGAGTACAGGTTCATGTCATGTCATGCTGAGCTGCTGTTAATAAATGTCGACCCCGTTGGGTTTGTTCAAGTAAAAAGGACTCTTTATTTCATATAAAGAAGCAAACTTTAACACTTATAAACTGCCAAATTCAAAAGTTGCAATTTATATTAGTTTAAATATTGACTCTTGTTGCCTCCATTCCAAATTTTTCCAAACATTCCATATGACAAACATTTAAAGCGCTTATAAAGCTTATGTTTCTTGAGTAAAGAAAGCTGGACTAATTGGCTCCTCCCATTGGTCCCTTCGTGACCAATCGCCGCAGCGTCAGCACGTGACAGGTATAAACAGGAAGTATGTGTGACCTCCACTGACATAACTTGAAGCACCCGTCGACAAGCAAAACGACGATGGTTCTGTGGAATTATTAGCAGAAAAAAGTCTTTCTCTGGGTGCAGCTGTGAAGCGAACAAGATGAAGACGGAGAAATAAAGGTAAAAGTGGATGAAAAGACGAGTGTAATTTTGACAAGCGAATTTCGCTGTATCTAACTTTCCCACGGGAACGCACTTTCGACAGTAATTCAGCAACTTTTTTTATTAACAGGCCTAGCAAGACTGCTGGCCCATAGGTCGTGAGAAATAAGAATGATTACCTACTGTATACACCAAGTGTGTCTTGGAATTATAGCTGGCATTATTATAACTAAACTACTAATCACATTCAAAACTAGCACAATTCGTAGACCACTAAAGAGCTTTCGAATTCAAATCCAATCCTGAGAAAGGTTTCAGTGGCAGTGAATCGCAAGAGTTTATACTGGCTGATTTATAACAAGAGGCTCAGATTAATTGGGAAAGGAGAACAAAGACTGTTAAATAAACAAAAGTGGACAATTGATACACCAGACTCAATGAAAATTGTCAACTAATTTAGTTATTGGTAACTAACAATTTGTATGCACCTTTGGCTATCTGATTATTTATCGATTAATGGAAATAAAAGTAGTCTGCTGATTAATCGATTAGCAATTTTTAGTTGCATTCCTAATTCCAGTGTGATAAAATGCTACTTGTAAAGCTAAATCTTTTCTAAGGTGATACCTGCTGTCATTACTATAGAACACTGTCATGAGAACGTCATGAAACCTGTGCTTCACTATAACTAATCTGTTTTGAGTCACATGCTTCCCCTTTACGGTCATGCTGACTGTACTGTGGTTAATAATATTTGTCACTTTCAGAAAAACTCCACTTAAACAGGATCTTGAGACGCTTGAATAATGTTTTCTTTTGTCTAGGGCACTATGGACACACTGTACTTGGCCACTCCCAGCTCTACCCTTCAATAACTAAAACATGGATAACTCGATGTACTTGGCTGAGTTTGAGAGGGAGTCTTTTGCAGAGGAGTCTTTTGCAGAAGACCCTATGGACGACTGGTTGTTCCTCTCCTCTGAGTCTGCCACACCTCCCAGTCTCAATGTTGTTAGCAGGTTAGAAGAGCCAGAGGTTGAAGACAAGGGGAAACTCAAGTCTAAGTTGGTGTCGGCGTGGAATAGCCTCAGATATGGTTTGTATTAAATATGACTTTATTCATATTTTGGGTTTATGGATATGCCTATGTATTGTGTTTTTGTCTTTGTCAATAGTGTCAGCCTTTTCTCTGAAGCACAAGTCCAAATTTAACAAGAGCTTTCCCATCATTATGTTCGGGAAGACTTATGAACTGAAAGATCAAGGTGAGTTGCGGGTGCATAGCAAATTCTCAATAATTTGGGCTTGTATGTTATTGAGTTCACTGAACTTTCTATTAGGGCTGCACAATATAAGAAAAACATTTGATATTGGATAATCAATGTTAATATTTTGTCAGAAATTACTTCTTTTATTTACTAGTTATAATTCTTCATGCTTCAAAATCAAAACAAGGCCAAGGCAGGACTAAATTAAGAAAATCATGACTCGATGATGTCATTTTAAGTTTATGCATTTCTGTAATTTTATCCGAAAATCAAATATCTCTTACAATATCTATTACATTTAGAGATGCACCGATCCAGCTTTTTCAGTCACAGTCCCACTCCCGATATATGTGTTTTGTGGATCGATTGATACCTGATATCCACCAATACTAATGCAAAACTCTGGACATCGGCAGTGACACAGTGGGTAGGCGTTTGCCCTTCAACCAGAGGGTAGCCGGTTCGAAGACCTGCCTGTGACTGATGTAATGTAATTTGCCACATTATTCATCTGCTCATAAATGAGCTAAAGTGTAATAAATGATATCGGCTCCAGTATCGGCCTACACCAATGTCTGATCCAGTTTTAGTATTGGTGCATCCCTAATTACATTGTTGAATTGACCGTAGGTGACAGAGAGTTGTTCCGCCGCTCGTTCTCTTCTCTGCTGTGGCTGACCTATAGACGAGGCTTCCCCCCTCTGCTGGGCTGCTCTCTCACCACTGACAGCGGCTGGGGCTGTGTGCTCCGGACGGGACAGATGCTGCTGGCTCGGGGACTACTGCTACACCTCATGCCTCCAGGTACACACACTCCAATAACATAGACCCTGTTCTATGGTGTAAAGTAGGGGATCATGTTTATTATTTTTCCCCTCCCCTGGCCTCTAGCGGTTTATGTTTCCAAAATCATACTACTGCTCCTGATGATCCGTCTGATCAACACCACTGGTGGTGCGATGCAATCATGTGGCAGTACTGTCGTGAGTAGGGGGGCTCTGCCGAAAAAACAACAAGCCTTTTAGCAAAATGTATTAGCAGCATAGGGATGCTGAAAACGAGATTTATGCGGCTTTTTACTTTTTGACTACACCTTGGGTATACTTCTAATAAATGCAACAGTGGCAATGTATTTTGTTAATGTAATGTACTCTGTAAATGTATTCATTCATATTAACACAAAATCAGTTTTTAAAGTTCACTAAATCATATAGAAATACAATATCATGATGCAGAACACATTTCATCTAGAAAACAAATAAAAATAATTTTATTTAGAGCAATTTTTCACAAACAAAAGAAACAAGGATTATTTGGCTATGAGTATAACAACAGATAGTCATAGCACACATGCTGCACAAATAAATTGAGCAAACAGTAAAGTAAGAATAAATATTAATACTAATACTTTACTCAAAAATTACAATGATTTTCTGTCTCAAAGTCCCTGATGGGTCCTTCCCCTTCCCCATCCTTCTCACAGAAAGTGCTAAGTAAACCAATGAGCAGCAGTCATTTGAAAAATTGTGCTGGTGTATAACATTTTACTGTTGTTTCTATGGGTTTTTTTTTAACCTCTCGTTGTATTGAGATGATTTGAATGATTCTGAATTGAGGTCATTAATAGAAACAAAGAAAGAGAAGTCACTGTTTTGACATTTTTAGCTGGAGGGGTGTCCAGTCCCACAGAAAGTTCTATTTAGAACCGTTTGTTTTAGTGAGTGTATTGTAAAGAGGAAATGAGCTGCCTTGGTGGAAGGTCTGTGCTCTTCGAGTGCTTTCTAGTTTTTTCTCTGCCGTTTGTATGTTTCTATGTCTACTAATTATTAACACTATGGGCCAGCTTTTCCATCTACCATTTACCACATAACAACCACAATTTATACAAGGCATGTTAACTCAAAACGTTGCTAGGAATTTCTTGAAAATTTCTGTACCGTACTATTTCCATTTCAAAAGACTGTCCATCCACAAGGGGCCAGTTATAGAACCAATTTCATTTGAGATCATTCTTCATCAGTTAGATAGAGTTAGACAGAGCATTTACCCCTGAACTAGATTATCACATTTTATTTGCAGACTGGATGTGGATGGCTAACCACCACTCGGTCAAAGATGACTTGGACCTCCAGGACATCCACCCCTCCTCCAGTGCAGGCCCCAGACAGAAGAACACTAAACTGGGCAGAAACTTGAGTCTAGGCTCCCTGCTGGACCGACCCATGGAGGGCACTCACAGGAGGGTTGTCTCCTGGTTCGCGGACCACCCCACAGCTCCATTCGGGATACACAAACTGGTCAACCTGGGAAAGAGCTCCGGGAAGAAGGCAGGGGACTGGTACGGGCCATCCATAGTGGCACACATTATCAGGTAAGAAAATAAGAACTGATTTTGAGGTATGGGACATTACTGTACATATATTGTGGTAGGGGTGGGCAATATGGCAATTTTAAAAAATTATATGAAGGTATGACATTCTGGGAAGATCATTGACTCATGAGCAGATGAATAATGTGGCAAATCATCTGCTCTTCACCAACATTTTTACTGTAACAACATGAGTGTTCATATCAATGGAAAAAAAGAGAATAAATATTAGTATTGTGATGAACACTGATTTGGATGTACATTGGATTTGTAGTAGTCTTTTATGTAAGACAAAAAATACAAAGTTAACTAACGTAATGATCAAATTGAAATGGTTGATCTAAAAAAAAAAAAAAATGTATATTATATTTTGAACATATCGGCCAACCGTACATTATAGCCATGTTTTATCCTTGTATTTGATGTTATAATCAAGAGTGTTTCAGCTGTTTTATTTCTGTGTAGCGGTATGTTCACCTTAAACCTGGCTGCCCGTCACAGATGGTGTTTTAATTTATTTCATTTTTCACTGAACTTGGCATCACCAACAAAACATGTCCTCAGCTATGAGCCACAGGAAAAACTGATTATGCAATGTAATATTAGTCTTGGCCTACAACAAAATGCCGCCTATTGTATGGCTGCACAATCAACCGCAATAAAATTGAAATTTTATTAGCAATTAACAAATCCCAAAGGATGCAATTTTTTAGGCAATATAATATCCTCTGCACAAAACAAAATGTATGAAAACAAACTGCTGACCCTGTGATCAGATTTACGATTTAGAGTAAACCTACAATCAATAGATATTGTTTCAAAATTGTGCAGCCATACCACCAGTATTAGTTGGAATAAATACAGTGGGAAAATACTTGCAAATTAAATCGCAATATTAGTAAAAAAAAAAAAAAAAAAAATTAAAATCAAACAATTAATTTTTTTCTTTTTTCTTTCAGCCCTATTGTAAGGTGATTCCAGGGTTTTAGGACTTATTTCTAATGCTGTATTTAATTGCCCTTATTATTGTGATAATATTATAAATCCCATATTGCTGGGGTGCAGGTTCTAGAATGTGATGAGGTCATACCCTCAGATGGAGGCAGGGGCCAGATTTATGTGTTGAATACATGTGATTTTTATAGAACTATTTTTATAATATTATTTTTTCAGGAAAGCGGTGAATAATTCGCCAGACCTTCCCACACTGTGTGTCTATGTTGCACAAGACTGCACTAGTGAGTAATGTCCTATTAACCACATTACCTTTCACAGAATCAAATCCACCTTTTCTCTGGACAAATCTATTAAAATCTATTTCTGCTCTTGTTTTCAGTCTACAAAGAGGACGTGAGTAGGTTGTGTGAGTGGCCCAGTGCTGATGGTGCTGCCACCTCCTGGAAGTCTTTGATACTGCTGGTTCCAGTGCGACTGGGAGGACAGGAGCTCAACACCAACTACATCAACTGTGTCAAAGTATGCACTAATATCATTTCAGTTTTTTAGGATTATATTAACTTTGGCTACATTATTATAATTCTTTTCTATGTTACCCACTGTTAAATTTAGGACTAGAGCTGCACGATATGACAAACATCTGATATTCAATATGCCAATATTTTTTTGTAATCTTTCGATGCAATTGCAAGGTGTAGTCCCTAAGTTTCATCGAATTAAAAATGATGAAAATTGACTGTCTGACCCTGTTCTATGATGTAAATTTGGTTGTCTGTAGTCTCTAGAGGCACTGAGGGACTGAAGTAAAATGGTAATTATGACGGATTACCTACTTGACATCATAGAACAGGGTCAGATAAAGCATTATTAATTATTTTATTTTAGGAAACTTGGGGACTACACTTTTTTAGCAGAAAAATTGAAACTTAAGACTAAATTAGTAATGAAACTGGCCAAAATAATGAATTAATAAAAGAAATAATGATTAAATGTGACTTTTAAATATATGAATAGGTCACAACATTTATTCATGGCTCTTAATCAGATTAAAGACCAGAGCATCATTGCGATAATTGTGTGCAACATTAATTCAAGCCCGCCTTACAATTACATCCATCTCTTAGTATGCAATCTAAACTCACTGGCCACATTATTAGGTACACTTGTTCAACTACTAGTTAGCACAATTTGCTAGTTAGTCAATAACATGGTAGCAACTCAGTGCATTTAGTCACATATGCACAAGTTCAAACTACATTTTCTTTACTTTTTCATAAAAGAATGCCTAGATGAATTTGTAAGGTCTTACCCTCATGCTGTTAAATGATTAAGCCTTTCTCAGTTACATGAAAATATTATATAATGTGCGTCATGTAATGTTTTATGAATAGAAACTGCTGACCTTGCACTGCTGCATAGGAATCATTGGAGGGAAACCAAAGCACTCTCTGTTTTTTATTGGCTATCAAGGTATGAGTAATATATTGTACTTTGCAAATGGGATTTGTGTAAATTGTTAAATCTAATTAAATGGTTTTGTCTTGTCTACAGATAACCACCTGCTGTACATGGACCCTCACTACTGTCAGCCCACTGTGGATGTGACAAAGGGGAACTTTCCGTTAGAGGTAAGGGGGACTACAAGTGATTATGCTTTCAAGAAGTAGCGAGGCTAAACCTTAAATTCCACTGCATGAGAATGCCGCAGTAATTACCCAGCCTTTGTGCTCAATGAGTCTCCACGCCTGAACTCTGCTCCTAGTCTATTTTTGCCGGACATCAGAGAGAATTTGCAGTCAATCTATACATATCACATGGCACTAGCAGGAAAGTAAATGAGCCCAATGTCTGGAATTAAAACCTTACATGGATTATAGACTCCAAACACGTTTACACATTAAAGGGTCTCAAGTCTGCAAAAACATAGTGTTTTGTGTTCAGTATACGTTCATATTGTAGAGGAAAAACACATGACATTCTCTTGATTAAAAAAACTAAAGAAACCAGCACCGTTAAGTGCCTTTTTCTGCCTATTTACCAAATACAAAGTTGATTTTGTCTGTATCTTATCAAAGGCTTTTTGTTTATCTCTCGATTTCCACACATGCTCCACCGAGCAGCCCTTGGGTGCAGTGGACCATGCAGTGTAAATTAGACACCGGAGCGAACAACGGCGAAGTGCCTGGCAGAACAGAGCGAATGCTGTGGAATTCCAGGGTAACTCCGCATTGTAAATAATTCATTCATTCTTTTTATTTCTTTCAGTCATTTCACTGTAAACATGCAAAGAAAATGGCCTTCTCTCGGATGGACCCCAGCTGCTCCATAGGCTTCTACGCCAAAGACCAACGTGACTTTAAAACTCTGTGCAAAGATGTCACTGAGGTTAGTTCTTAGGACAATGAATAAAGACACACATTTTGTACTTTTCTACTTTTAACACACTTATTGCAGTTGCTAATATTGCAATACCAAAGTATTCCAATTCTCAATTGTGCAGCTCTATCTAATTTGGGTCAGCTCTCAAAATGATGTGTCTTTAGTTAAACATCTCACGTTACTGAGATTGTTTTATGTTGTGACAGAGTGAGAAGATCTATGTGCATCTTCTTGTGTCTTAATTTATCTTCTGGTGAAATGCATTCAATTTTGACTAACTTTTAATTTTTGAATTTGCACCTTGGCCCCACCTAATCCCATAGAAATCAATCAGACATTACATAATACATTTATAGTTAAGATTTATCACCCAATACTTTTTGACTCTTAAGTAATTATTTGGATGATCTCTAATATTTTGAAACAATACTATTGACTATAATCTTAACTACTCTGCCCATCTTTATCATCTCTATTGCCAGAATGTGACTTTTCTGACTGTTTAACCATGTTCTAATGTTGTTTCTACCTCAAACACATATCCAAAGTAGTGTTTTGTTTCATTCAAAAAGTGGTTGGAGTTGTTTTTTTGGAAACCCCCGAAAACCAGCACAAATGGTTTGATCCTGGCTTTAAGAGACAGGTGACTAATTAGCACGTTTGGTATCGAGCTTGTATTAGATAAATATTGTGTTCAATGTTCAAAATTTAAAATACTAACCTAAATGTATACAAAATAGATAGTGAAATGTGCAAAAAAACATAATAATATAGCAACTTTAATCCAATATAATTGTCCTCTTCTCCAGACTCTGTCCACATCCACGGACACGTACCCCATGTTTATTTTCGAGGAGGGCTCCAGTCCACAGGAGGAGGCGGGGGGCGTGCTCACTAACCTCACCTACATCGAGAGGAAGGACCAGCAGAAGAAGGACCAAAGGAAACGAGTGGACACCAGCGCTAGCATGGACGAGTTTGTGTTGCTATAACCTCGGCATGTGGACACTACTATGTTTTTAAAGGAGTTTTTGTTCTATTTTTTATTTTTTTTTTATTTATTGTTTTTATATCTTTCATTTTAATGAAATGGAGCAACACTACAGGTATGTATGAATGAGTGAATGGGGTCATGTGACAGGAAGCCCTCTCACATGAGTTTAATCTGTGAATTGGATTTGAGTAAACATGTGACTTCCTCATGACACTGGAACACAGCATGGAGCAGCTACAGCAGAGTGTGGTTAATGTACATATATCTGCTCTTTTGTCTCCATAATAAAGGGGTTATGGGAACACGGACTGTATATTTGTCTTGGACTTTAAAAGGCTAACAAATTTGGAAAAAAAAAATATTTTTAAACAATATTGCAATTTTCAATTTGATTATTTTCCTGACTAATACTGGTGTAGTATGGCTGCATAAAATTAGAAAAACGTGTAATTGTAATTAGCTTTGTGATTCAGTTTGAAACTTTTTAAACATGAAAGAAGAATAAAATATTAACTGCTAAACTTCCACATGTTTGTAGAGGTTAAATCTACAAGGTAAGCAGGTTTTTTACATATATTGTTTTTGTACAGAGAATATTATATTGCCTAAAAAAATTGCAGCTTTTGAGGTTTGCTAATTGCGATCATAAAATGTGTTTTTTGATTTGATTTTGAATTAATTGTGCAGCCTTACACTCCGCCCAAAGAAAGGTTGGATGTGATTGCAAACAGGTTTGGGTATCGCATGTCTTGTCTAACAAGAGTCCAAGTGGTACCGTGACTTCTATAATTTTTTACCAAAACTGTCAGGAAGAAACATGCTGCTATTCGTCCATGAAATAAGACTCTGACACAAGTGCACAATAATATTGTTGGAAAGTATGCATGATCAAAATATCTGAACATTTTAAACCCTCACAAGATGTTGTTATAGGTATTTCTCTATACTTCTACATCAAAAACCTAGTGCTCCTGGCAATCTGACCATAGGCAGTTTTTAGAGAATAAAATAGAAAATATATTTTATTTTGTACATTTCTTTTGAGACGCCAAAAATTACACATATTTGAATATTAAATTTAAACAAAACTGGCAATATTTCCATCACCGTTGACAATTCCTCCATTCCCCCCCTCCCCTCAGGTAAAGAGCTTGGGTGTCGTCCTGGACAGCACACTCTCATTCCAATCACACATCAACAATATCACACGCACTGCTTACTTTCACCTTCGAAACATTAACCGTCTTCGTCCCTCACTCACCCCTCACACAACTGCCATCCTTGTCAATAGCCTGGTCACCTCACGCATTGACTACTGCAACTCTCTCTTGTATGGTCTCCCCCAGAAAACTATCCACAAACTACAACTCCTCCAAAACTCTGC
>JAVQKC010011008.1:0-32396 GCA_036025475.1 Philypnodon macrostomus
TCATTGTAACAACATGGGGACCAAACAGATCGAATGCTTTCAGAAACAAAGAAGTTGGCAGGACATCTAGAGGACAAGATGATGGTTTCATCGTTTTCATAAAAGCCTTCACATCTTCCAAAGTGACAGGGGTAAAGGAAGTCCAAGAACACACAGCAAAAAAAAGTTGCTCTTGTGATTCAAAACAGGCGAGTTGTAAATATTGCTCTGTGATCTATTGCTCTATAATTCTATCACATGATGATAATGCTATGCATATACAGGCTATCTAATTCATGTGTTAGGTGTAGGGTGACATATAGAGGATCTGAGAACTCTATCTATCTTCACAGACATAGACACTTATCTGATTGCACATTTCAGATAAGAGGAGAAGGGGAAAGGGAAGCCTGAAAGTGGGACTTTATTGAGCCTCTGTCTCAGTGGACAAGCCTGTGCACGTTCACTTTGCGAAAGCAGAGACCTTGACGAAGCCAAATCCAATCCGATGTTTTGAGGGCTGGCAGGTCCAATCAGTCAGCCGCTGCTAGCCGGACCTCTCCTGGGTTCAGTTTAGCGAAGCTGGTCTTAGACCGTCACAGACAGGACACCTCACCTTCGCAAGAAAATGTTTATTTCACCTCTGTCTTCCTTCATTGATGCTACAGTTTTATTGCTTTTATTGCAAAATTACACCCTCTATCATCCTGAATGGACATTTGGTTCTGACACAGCTTAGGATCTAACACTGCAGAAAAAATATATGCCCATAAACAAATGTTCTTATTGAATGGTCATTTAATAAACATCTATTTGCCTTCATAGTATACAAAGATTACAAACAAATGACCAGCCCTTTTATGCAAGCATGATTGGCCAAAGCTCATTGTCATTGATAGGGATGCACCGGTACTGAATCGGTGCCAATCCAGGCCCAGAAGCTGGATCGGTGAATCTGTAGTCATTGGCATTCCTACCCTTATCATTTTCTTCAACTAATGTTCTACATTCATGATAATCTGCAGACCTTTTTGTAAAACGTGCTAATCTGAGCTATTGTCCCCTCTCAAAACGAGTTTCTGACATTCCACATCAACTACATATTCTTTCCCAACAAACAGCAGCTCACTTGATATTGTATATAAAATACTCCACCTGACACCAGATACAAAGACAAAGTCACCTTATTTGGCTCTTCATTCTGATGTTTGGTTTGAAAGGTATAGCTTCATGTGATGTCAAAGGGTTGATTAGCTACTTAAGCTCACGTGCAACCGAGGTCTTCCTAATAAAGTGTCTGGTTAATGTTAGCATCACAAGTCTATTGCATTATTGAAAAACTGTTGCATCCTGCTAACCCTCTCATTATGTGTTCAGTTCCAAACCATCATTGGGTTCATTGGCAAAGATCTACAATCAATAATCTAATCGTGTCCAACTCTTTCTTCAGTGGGCTTCTTAAGATGTCCCCAGACACAAAGGACAATGACAAACCCTGCAGAAAACAGCACACAAAACACGTACATTATGTGATAACGAGAAAAAAACTCCTGGAATTTCAAACTCGTCCTGAATCTTTACGGCTGGCTTTTGTGCAGCCTTTGAAAGCGAAGTAAATGGAAGACGACAGGATGCGATGTAAAACTGTACGATCCATCACGATTGACTGAGTGACATTTTCATTTGTCATTTCGCAGCTGAAGTTGTAACCTGGCAACCGCTGTATTATGGCGACATCTGTCAGGGCCACTGCCATTGTCACACATTACATTGATTATTACAGAGATATCAGCCTACGATTGTCTCCACTCTAGATATAATTAACTACATTGTTCTTTAAATCAACATAATGAGGCTGGGCTCACTGTGTAAATTGTATAAGCTAGGAGGGAATTAGTGTCAGTAAGTCAATGTTTTAATACTAGCAATCAAGCCATCAGCTATTTACATGATTGTCATTGCAACATACTGTTTGTGTGTGGTTATGTTACGATCATGAATCGATCAAATTAGCAGCAAATAGACAACATTGCACACAGCTTACTGCTCACTTCAAGCCATTGCATTTTTTTCTGTAAAGTAGAAATAGACTATTCTAATCAACTTATCATGTGGATAATGTATGTAACTATATGAAACATCAAAAATCAATCAAATTAGTAAACAGTCTAAAATAGAATCCCACATCGCTTACTGCCCTGTTCAGTCTTTGTTTTTTACTTGAATTTAAAACATATGCTGAAGAAACACCAACAATAAGATGGGGAACCTGAGGTTAGTAAAAATGATGACACAATGCCAATAGAAGTAAAGCACTTGAATAAACCATGGCTTATAAGAAGAAGAACCAAGGGTAATACAAAACAATGTGAGTGTATGTCATTTCAAAAGTAAGGGTTTTCTGATTGATTGAGCAGAGTCAAGTGAATTAGTCTGAAAAGAACAAGTACTATCACTTTCAAGTTGTCTTTCTGTGTGTCTCATTCTGTATTACCTTTCCTTAGACTTTACATACTTCTGTTTTAAACCATTGATTCTAAAGGTGGCTATACTAAACAATCAAGTTTCCTATCTAAAAAAGATATCCCCGTGCACTTCAATCAAATTTCAAGTGCCTGGTCAAATGACTGCAATAAACCTGGCTTCTTATTTAATCCTCAGTACGTATATGGAAACCATATGAAAGAAGACATCCACCACAAGTGTCCTGCTGTTTCAAGGAGCTGGCTCTGATAACGCTGACTCCACAGGGTTCCCGTGTTTCTGTGACCGTATCAGTGGCCGTGGCATATACATTTATTTTCATAAGAGCAGGTCTGTGCTCACTGTAATAGAGAAGAAACAACATGCAAAACCACCCACAAGACAAACCTGTTTGAGAGGGAAGTAGATAAATGGCCACAAATGGCCTTTAAAAGTCAAAATTACCTTTGATTAGCTGCAATTATGGTTGTTAATTACAAACCACAAGATCAAACCAAGACATCTTTCTTGAGTGAGCGAGAGAAATTACAATGTGTCAGTCAGGCCTGTGAAGAAAACTGTGTGGCTGTAATAGGCGGTAAATCATTGCCGTATCATTAAAACACTGGTGAAGAGCACCATGCCATGGCTCTCATAACTGTGGCACAATTGTGTCAGGAGTGACTCCATTTCACAGCTCTGGCATGTGGCCAGAAGGCACTCAGCAGCACCAGAAACAAACCAGTGCCAGTCATTATGCTATTGTTTGGAGCCACACAGTCTCTCCTAATTAGATGCAAAATAGCAGAGAAAGTGTATCTGGTGGCACTGCAAATGAGGATGGAGGAACACGTCACGGATCTGCTGCTCCGACTGTGCAGGTTTAAACCTAATGAAATAATGAACTGCCATGGGAGCCTCTCGTGTGGAGAGCAAAGCTCATCAACAGGCGGTCTTTTGAAACAGCCAAGTGTTGTGGAGAGCAAAGGGCCATCACAACAGGTTGTGATACTTACACCCCAGGCATCAGCCTATGAGAGGGAAATCTGATCGATTTCCTCACAGCAGAGCACCCACACATCTTCATAAGAGTCTAATGAAACCAAACAATCCAGCTTACAGGATGTTTGTTATCTTAGCTGGAATTCTCCCATCAGCCACATAGCACTACTCAAACTGTACATACAGACTAATCCAGGATGAAGTCACATCTCATGTACAGACACCACAGTGATGTTACAGTTTGGCTGTGCCTGTCATCTCATTTAGGCAGGTAGCCAACATAAATCCCCATCTGTTTATTCTGAAAAGTATTTTTGTGTTGCTAAATTTAACTTGAAACAAAACTTTGCATCCACTTGTCACTGTGGACAGCTGATTAAAGAGCTCCATGGCCTGATTGAAAGTACTTAAATTTCCATCTCTGCACAACCAAAGGCACATTTCCAGGAAGCCAGCTAATGTTCAGGATTAGACTATACACCACACTTACGACTAAAATTGAAAGGGCAGGTCTTACTTAAAGTGGAACTACACACCTGGGTTAGATCCATAGTAAACCCACAGCCAAAATTTGAAGAAGAACAAAAAAGCCTGGGCAAAGGTTTGGGGTGAATGTGGCTTTCAGGGTTTAGTTATTCTTGAATATGCTAATATCAAATGTAATCAGTGCTGGGAAATGTAAACAGAAAAACAATGAATAAAGAGTGCATCTGTGTGGGAGACAACACCTAGATGATAGTTATAGTGGAGACCATATGGATAGCAATTAAGAATTAATGAATTATACGTACACATATACATATATAGTGCACTAAGGCAAATTGCATCCATCTGTGAAGCCAGACAATGTACCATGATTACTTGAGATTATATATTTAATACATACTTCAAACATCCACTGTATGTATACTAATATCATGCTACTACTGTATCTGTCCTTAGCTTCAAACACCACACAACAAATGCACTATTTACCTCTCCGTTGGGTATTCATGAAGACTAGTAAGCTTTATAAAATAATACAAGGGCATGTATTGGTGACCTGTTTTCACAGATCAGAGACACATGAGGCTTTCAGATGCTTAGAGAAAGGCTAATGTGTTGTTGTCGGCTTCTTTGTAACACCTCAGTATCAAAAGAAGAAATGAAAAGAAGGAATTTTTGAAGATATTTATTGTATTTATTTTTTTTAGATTAAAGTTGCAGCAGGTAATTAAACAAATACACCCATTTCAACATTATCTTTTTTCAGTTTTTGCAAATTGGTGTATGCAAAAGTTTGCTGCTGCTGTTTATTTTTCAAGCAATAGTCTGGCCATACCTGCCCATGTTATTCAACCCCTTGCTCAGAAGTCAGGTTAGTTTTGGCCCGTGTGAAAGATCAGTTGAACTCTGGTGTGGAATATGTTGTGTTTCTTTACGAGTAAACATTGTAGATTTGTTTGTGGTGAGAATGCAAAAAGAGACCAAAACACACACTAAAGGCAAGAAAAAGATAAAAAAAAAAACAAAAAACAGTTCATGTTTGGTATTTTAAAAATGGCGTATGTATGTAATATGAACGCTGGCAAACGTTAGCCATCATCCATCCTTCCTATATACCAAAATCAATGTCAATATGCTATCCAAGCCACAGTGATTTACTATAGGCCAACTAAAGGGGGTAACCCCTAATCCAAACAAGACACGTATTTTCCCCTTGTTTGATTATTTGACAAGAAGCACTGTGAGAATGAATACCAATCTGGAATAAAACGTGAGTGCCTCTCAATGCTGGTTTCTAAAGATGAAAAACAAAGCTAGAAACACAATGTCCAAAGCTTTTTTTCTTGTATTACTGTGATTCCCATACAAAACAAATTGACACACTCAACTCCAGCTACAAGCTACAAACTACACCTTCAGCTGATAGTAATTTGAAATCCAACCTACTATATCGTTTTCTATATGTATTTTATATAGGGCCTGTTTAATTCACCCTGACATTATATATGGTGCTATTCATGAGTTCCTTTGTTCCCAAAAGGACTCACAGACACAGGCTGGGTTAAGACCTTTTAAGGTAACACAAGACATTTAGGTTTTCACACAGTTTTTCTGGACATGGACTTTAAAATGTCAAGTGGAGTTTGAATGTGTCTGTGCTGTAGGCCACCTGCTCCATCTAACTCTTGGTTATCTGGGCTAGTGTTCTCAAACCCACCTCTGACCTCTCAAATGAATAGTGTATGTTCTCTGTAAACCCAGTAGAACATCAATTTCAGAAATACTTGCACCTGGCATTAACAACCAAGCTGCTAAATCTAATAAAGTGGCCAGTGAGTTTATCTTATCAGCCACATCCGGTCACTTGTCTAAAGTGTCTGACAATACAACACAGTGTTTGTATTTGAAATGAACAAAGAATGTCATCCGATCCAACCAAGTGCAGCTGTGAGCTTCCTTTTGAGCAATAGAATTATCTGCATGTTTTTTAGCGGTGAGGTCAAGTGCTCTCTTCAGGTGAACTGCTTCATGTCCTTTCTCATTAGATGTAATTACTGGTGACACCGCAAAGACAGCGGGAGAATAACGAAAATGTGACAGAAGGCTTCTACGGTGGGGGAGAAGGGATAGATGTGTCCATTGGAAGCCATGCATATTGCAGCACTAATTCTATTAGACCATAGGACGGGTGAGAGAATACAGTCAGTGATCCAGATATAATACGGGTGATGGAGACAGGAGCTCAGAGGTAAAGGTCAGGCAGGTGGACATAAGGATGACTGGTACGCCCCTGACAGCTGTGTGATGCCAAAACAATAGGTTGTTTTTTAGATAAGCTTGATGGGAAGCAAAAAATACAAAATACTACGGTAGAAACTGCTCCTAAAGTGTACAAATGTCCTTTACAGTAATTGTGATTAATGGACATATCAACATAAAACAAAACTTGACACATTTAAAGTCCTCTCTGTCAGTCTATTAACTAATGAGTAACTAATAACTGGGTGAAAGGGTGTTTGAAATGGTGAAAGTGCATTATTGTTCAATTACTCCTGAGACAGGAGGCAAGGCATTAAGCACAAGTTACACTATCATTACTATCTATTATTTACATCTATCAATACCAGACTATATTTGCACATTGACCATGACAATGTTTGGTAATGCTTATTTTTCAAGCCATTGCTCAGTTTTTTGGTCAACGTGGTCAAGGTTAGTTTGGGATAATTTGAACTCTGGTGTGGACTATGTGGTAAATATGTATTTGAAAGTTATCACTGGTGCAGTTTTATTTTGCATTTGTTTTGTATTTCAAGAAATAAACCCTGATAAACTGAATGGTTTTATACAAGATGTAAGCTTGCTTCAGCCGCCTGACAGCAGCGTAACACCAAAACAATAGCCTGCAATCGGACCTGCACAAATAAGACATCAAGGACCACCAAGATAAGCCACACACAGCCTAGCAGTGCATTTGTATTCTTCACGCAATGGGGGCGGGGGCTAATGTAATTGAAAAGAGTTGGGGTATTGGGGGTCAACAAATTCAATAGACTCGGAAAGAAACTGAAAGAGTGGTGTGTTCTGGGTACCAATATAATGTAGCAAAAGGCCAATGAAGCATAACTCCACTTGTGTCTAAATAATGGTGTCCAGATCAAGACCCCATAAGATGAAGAGGATGGAAGAATGAAACAATGTTAAAACAGTGGTAAGTTGAGGGTAAGGTTTTCACGATTATGTCACAAAAAAAGGTGTTGGTACTAAATCATGGAGGTATTTAAAAAACAATAATAATCAAGTTTCTTTCTAGAGACGCAAGTCCTTGGTAATCTATCCCTGAAGTCACAGTTGTCTTAGGGCAGAGATGTGCCAGACCCCTGCAAAACACACACGGCAATCACACTCACATACATTCAGGCAAGGTGGGGGAATTTCCTTGCAAAAGGATTCAACAAAACAATTTACTTGTGAGTGAGGAGCAAACCAACAACCTTCATATTAGTGGACAACCTGCTCTAACACCTGAGCTACTGCCAATCAATGTTTTGACTGTCTATACAATGAAAACTATGGTAACCAGAATGTGCAGTGAGGTAAACCTTAAAGAATGAGCAGAAATAAAGTAGCACCTTGAGTGATATGACCTTTATGTGATGTGCTGCCTTACTGCCCAGTGTGAGAAGCTGTAATAAGATCAAGGGATCCCTGGATGCTGCCATCAGAGCTAATCTCTTCATAAGCATGAGCACACACACACACACACAAACACACACACACACACACTATAGATTACATCCATATAGATATAATATCCTGTATTGTTCTTTTCCCTATTTGACTGCAGTGCACCTCTGAGGAGAACAAGTTTGCCGTTTTGAATCTTGCTGCTTGGCCTAATCCCTAATGCATATTACAAGATGAATGTGCAACAGTCAGTGATTATTATTCATCATAGTATGTTTTCACAACAGCAGTCCCTGGTGATATCTGAGTAGATAAAGTTGGGATGCCCCCCTTTCCTTCTGCCTGCTTCTATGAATACACCTTTATATTTTAAAATGTCTCAGTCAAAAGCTAAAGCTTCATCAGCATGCCTAATTTTTGCAGTATTTCAGCAAAAACTTTATATAGATATTATGTAGACGGAGCGAGTGTATCATGTCAGTCTTCTCTGCAGTTTGAGCGAGCGAGTCCTCAGGAGAACACTGGGATAAACACAGATTGACTGACAGTCTGACTGCTATCTGCATTCACAGCCTGACAACCCATATTACACCAGCCTTACGCCGTTAAACGCTACAAATTTTACAGCTCCAAAATGATTTCACAATTTATTCCTTCAGAGACCAAAGTGAACAGCAAATCTTTTATTTAGTGTCACTGCAGTCATGTGTATTACTGAAAACAGCTAGTTGGGGTGCTTTTCCGATGCATAGTCCTATTAGCCATAAGATATCGCTGACAATGGCTTTCTCGTTCATTTTCATTGCATCAGAACTGATATAATTCAAAGATTTCTAGCTGCTAAATATGTAGGCACTATGCCATCTGTTTCAAATATTGATCTTGTTTGTAAAAAGAAAATCTATCCACACAAAAAAGTAGCAAGTTGCAATTATTTTTTCCTGAATAAAGTGGGTCTTTCATTACTATACATTTTTGACAAATGGTGGTGCCTGGATAATCGATACACATCAACTAAAATAAATCGAATTTCTGACATTTCAAGTTTGAATATTTGATGCTGGTAGCTTTGACATTCAGTGTCCCAGGCCTCCTGCTGAGTTATCTAGTCAAAATTATGTGATTTTTGCTGCTTAAAATGATCACCATCTTGGCCATACCAAAAATATGTCCCATAAAGCAATCCCACAAATATATATTTGTCTAATTATATCGTCCAACATATATATCCTACCTCAAACCCTAAGTCTTTATGTGGCTATATTTAATAAGCTCCAATAACAACCAGCAACACTTGCACTTCATTACCAGTTCAATTTCATCATGGCAGTTCTGATAATAGCAGTATTGAATTTTTGCCTTCACTCAAACTCAAGTCAAGACCTCTGACTATCTAGTTTTATAGAAGTGGATTTTTGTGCAAATCCATACATTTAAATTATATATAACATAACATTTCAAATGTGTGAGGCATTTAAACTTGAGAAAAAAGTATAATGGCATATATTCATACAAAAGTCAGTAGTATCATCTGTGCAAATATCCAAAAGAGGATTTTGACTATTACGCAATGCCAAATAGACAGCCATGGAGTCCCAGAAAGACCAAAGCCATGCACAGATTGAAAGATTGGACATGAGGCAGGGTATGTTTGTCTGTTTGCCAGAAAACACTGCTCTCTACTGTATGAACTGTAATGGCCTTGGCTCATGGTGCTGTGGCCTGGATGGGTTTATAAAGAATTAATTGTCCCATGAAGTCTCTAACATATATAGTATAAATCTTACATAAAGCTGTAGTAGTGGGACCAGCATCCACACCACAAGCAGATATTTAGGGGGCTAATTCTAAATGTATGAAATATAGTTTATTTTCATTGCATTACAAAATGCTAAAGAGTGTTCAGAAGAAACATCTAAATGGAGGCGTTCAAAAGTCCATTTGTTTACATTTTTTGAAAGGACAAGTCTTCCCACCAATTACTCAGCGGTTGCCCACATTTTCTCTCTCTTTAACACAAAAGAAAAGTCTAAAATTAGTTCTTTCACTCCATTTCATAACACTCGTCTAACACCATTGCACTGAACTGTTAGAACTATGCTTTTCTTTATCAATCGATCATACTTGTGAGGTTACATCTATAGGTTGACCACCAACAGCACGCCGCAGCCTGCCTCCATGAGTCCAATATACCACCCTCATATGTTAGTCAATAATCACTAGATGCAATTAGTAACTGGGAAAGGGCTTTGCATAGCATAACCATTGCATTGGTTTGATTCACAGCCCAACAGTTTGTCCCCTCTGTCTCCCTTCCTCTATCCGGCACCGTCTATCTTCTTTATACCAAGCATTCAAGGCTGGAAATATGCATCTGTCAAACATCCCCCATTACTCCGGCTGCCTGTCACACCTGGGGCAGCTCACAAGCCAAGCAGAGGAGGGGAAAAAAAGATAGAGTGTAGCTGTCAGCATAGAAAGCTCAGTGGGTTGAAGAGGCAGTAGCTTCACCCCAATATCTCACATTGTAATTTCCTCAAAATGTGGGATTTTTTTACTGGGGTTTCTCTGGATGAATGCTGTGCTAATGACAATGTGGCAGTGTCAAGGAGGAGAAGGCTGAGGCAGCTCCTTTCTCTGCTCAAGATAACATTATATTGTTTGAGGAAATGCCTAATATATTGTATAGTATCCTGCCTCTCTGTCTGGGCTCTGATTGTGGTAATATGGGCACTTTGTCATGCTCTTTGTCATTATAAACTGTCCTATAATTTTTACGAATTCGGGATCCAGATGGTCATTCAAAACCTCACCAAAAATTCTTGCTAACTTTGCATCGAATGCCTGAAACCTTTAGAACGACTTTGTCTGTTTGGCTTGATACAGTAAAAGTAATTGAGTATGAGGTTGATATAGTCACACTTCTTGGTCAATTAATGTAGTGTATTCAAATCCTGGATCCAGGCAGTGATTCAAAACCTCATAAAAAATTTATTATTTCTTTCTCACTTTGCCATGTGGACATGGACAAATGTCTATATGTGTAGAAATGTCTTGTCTTGTCCAATACAGTAAAAGTGATAGAGTATGATGATTATATAGCTTCTTTGTGAAATTAAAATACAGTGTATTTCCACAATGGTAAAGATCCTGAATCCATTATGATTTAGATCAAAAAGCTTAATACACAGCATTGAATATGGTGTTTTTGTCAATGGTAAAAAATTCTAAAACCAGACGGTGCTTCACATGCACACATAAAATGAATGACCAATATAGACTAGTACTACCCTGCCTGTCAAAAGTGATTGATATCACAATATAGTTATAATTTAGGCCATAATATAGGTTTATTCCTGCCCCTTTGTGATTGAAAAGTCCTATGTATTTTCCAGTTGCCACCAAATGCTATCAGAGCTTCACTTCATCTGTGTGGGCTGTGGACTGTAGCCAGCGTGGTTCATTTGAGCTATAGTTTCTATTTCGAGTCCTTAAGATTAAAGTAATGTTGAAGCCCAAGCTCTTGCCACTAATGTTTCCCAGTCATGTGTCTAGATGTTCTCGCACCTCAACAACCTATTTCTCTTTTATTCCTCCTCCTTCTCACTATGAGGTCCGGGAGAGCGCTGCAAAAACTATGTCATGAATGAAATATTAGCACACCGCTGTATTACTTATGAGACCTTAACGCAACTTTAGCTCGGAGCTATTTTCAGGTTTCATTTAAATTCATCAGCGTGATGAATATTGGTGTGGTGAAGAAGACAAGCGTAAGGGCATCAAGTCCACGGGAAAATATTAGCTAAAGATGAACTTCAGAGATTAGCTATCAGCGCGGGCCACCTTTCAAACACCAATAATGTCTACATCAATCATGAGACAAGACGACTTCTTTTCTACGCTAAAGTCAAAGGGGGAACAATCGCGTGGTAGCTCAACCACCACCATTATCACAGTACAACAAGCATGTATTTAGTCATGCACATGTTCAAGACAAACCTGCTGGAGTTGAAAACAATCATCAGAATTAAGAAGGAGATTTAAGGGACTTCCAACCCATCAAACCAATCCACCACAAGCAGATATAATTCAAGTGTACTACACTGTTTAATTGATGTACCGGATTGCATTGCAATGTCCTATTTATATTTAATCAACTTTTGTCTCAACATGCTGGCTCACATATTTAATTTTTTCTTTTAAAACTGATCCAAAAGTCATCATTTTTGAATGCCTGTAAAAATGTGCCCATTTTTAACAAGAGCAATAAAACTGATTTATATAACCTCTGATATGGCCTAACCTTTCCCTCTGCCACACATTACTGTCTTGAATCGTAATTATTCCCTTTTAATCTGTATTCATGTTGTGCGCTGATTTACCATTTCTGTCAATTAGCCAGTAAAACCCATTTGGTAATTATCATGAATCAGGCATGCAGGCTGTGTGTGTGAACTGTCCTGAATCCTCAATGTGATAAAGATTCTCAAAAATCATGACATGTCCTTAAATAATGCTAAGAAATGTCTAACTTCTCCAGATTTAGCAACACCAGCACCGGCTTAGTTCTAAGAGGATGCCAAGCTTCTTAGATCAATAGAGTCCACTCATCACCAGCTGATCTCCCCAGCGCACACCTGAGCTCATGAGCATTGGCAACTCTTAACTCACTTCATGCCTGCACCTGCTTTGATCACCGCAAAAGCCTGTTCACTTACCAAATCTGGCTTTATAGCTATGCCTGGATTTTCCCACGCTATGCTCTCAATATCTAATTACGTACAACATCTGCCCTAGTTTTAGTCAGCTCGCAGCAAGTTGGGAGAATGGCACCTTTAAAAAAAAAAAAAAAAAAAAACAGCTTATACCGGGCTGCAAAGAATAGTCAAAGCATCAAAATCGATCTCATTAAAACATGTCTCAAGACGAAACTGTAGTGAAATTAACTGAAAAGGTGTCAGAGTTTTGATCTTGATCGTGATGGCAAAGTGATATAGAAATGTGCTCCTTACCTGTGTGTTGTTGGGTAGGACTGCTGCTGCTACACTGCCTCCGCTGGTTGTATGAAATCAGATCCTCGGCAGTGGGACAAGTGAGTCTGGAGAGATGGAGAAGCGTAAGGAGCGGAGGTGAGAAAGTGTGAACAACGAACAGACAAAAGCAGAGGGTGACAGCAAAGCACAGCCCAGCACAGCACATACAACACTGGATTTACCGCGACGGGGTGTGTGTGTGTGTGTGTGTGTGTGTCCGCTGCTCTGGGGAGGTGCTACTTCTCACTCAAATGACATCCACGCCTCGCTTCAAAACCATTGGCTAAGAGGGATGATTTCCTAATAAGCCATTCCCGCTGTCTCCCAGTGAACACACCCCTTGTTCCTTCATATAGCGAGTCGCGCACACACACATCGAGAGGCAGAGACCGCAGGAAGAGAAGATCCAATGCTTTTGTCTTTTTCCAGACTTCTTATTCAGTGCCAGAACACTTTCATCTCTTTATTCTCACAGGTTCCCCTGGACATGGGCATTGTGATAGTGCACAATTGTTGACGGAAACTGCGTGCTGCATGTCTAAGTGGCAGGATCTTTCAACTGAGGCTTTATCCAATGGCTTTAAAAAGCCAAAAGACTATTCAATATGATTTAGATGCATAAGTTCACATCAGACTAAGGTGCAGATAATGTATTACTATCTAAACGTCTTAGAAATGCCACTTATATCAATGTTGTATAGAATAACTGCAATTGTTCCTTTTAGGAGTACAGCGAACGTAGTCGTGAAGCAAAAGGATCCAAGCTGGGATTCAAACTCCATTTTGTTTTAAGTACATTTAATTTAATCATGATTTCAAGATAATGATTTTGAGTTTATCGCGATTTTACTTAATCTGTTTTAAACAAGACTAAGACTATCAGTGTTTTCATAAAACATTTTAACTACACATTCAATGTATATCTAATCCAATATTTATTATCATACGTAATATTATTATTATTTACATTTTTCTTTAATATGAACACATTTTTTAAATGACAATGAAGAGCATAAATGAATGCACTGTAGCACAATTCAAAAATCTTCCAGATTAACAGATCATAACTCCATATCATGATTGTTACGACACCAGGAGGCAGAACATATTTATTAAGGACACAGAAGTCAAGGGTTACGAGTTTTGTTAAACTCCCGTTTTAGTTGATTTTCATTTCACTTTGAGTTCAACTTTATTTAAAAACGCCTCCAGTGCCCAAAAGTAACAAAAGAAAAAAACATAGTGAGCAAGCCAAATAAATAAAAGAGATGATGATGCGATGACAGGCCGACCCGACACAGGGCTGAGGAGGCCTCACCACAGGTGAGTCTGCAGGAGCGAGCAGAGAGAGTGAGAGCAGAGAGAGAGAGCAGAGAGCGAGCAGAGAGAACAAAGAGATAGAAAGCAGAGAGAGAGTGAGTGAGAGTGAGAGCGAGAACGAGCGCAAAAGCGAGAGCGAGCGCGAGAGCGAGCGCGAGAGCAGACGCGAGAGCGAAAAGAGAAAAGAGAACAAAGAGAAAGCAGAGAGAGCAGAGAGAGAGCAAGACAGAGCAGAGAGAGAGCGGTGCGCAGTTGACCTAAAGCTTGCGACCTACGTTAACATGCTCATCAGAGTAAACAAGAAAAAGAACAAAAAGGTCAAATAGGCAAATATATACAAAAAGGTAAACTAGATTGCTAATCCCTAATCCACCAAAATGCTTACTTCTCTGGGGTTTTTCATTTAACAACAGTAATAACAGTTAATCTTGTGGTAGTGTCTATGTAAAAGAAGACTTTTTGTAGAAGAACTGGTGGCAGTATGAAGAGGTCCTTGTTTTTGATTACTTTCAATTAACAGCTAACAAAAAAGTGACATTGGCGATTTGATTAATCTACTTTTGGGTACACTTGGAAAAACTTGGTACAAACTTGAAAAATCATTGACTACTTTATTAGGTAACCCAATACACCTGCTTGTGAGCTCAATGTTAATTACCTCAAGCTAGTTTATTCAGTCACCCACATATGTTGAAGATAAACTCGCTGAAGTTCCAACCAAATTGATGATGGCAAAACATGTTGATGGGTTAGAGCAGCCGAAGATCACACTGAGTTCCACATTATTAGGTACCTAATAAAGTGGCCAGTGAGCTAGCCAAGTACGTACAATACATTTAAATATAGATAATAAATGCTTTATGTCAGCTTGATGGCTTTAACTGCCTATAATGGAGTAATTAACATTTGGACTCTTGTTTGGATGGAACAAGTGTAGGAGGTGAATTTAATGGAGTACTGTGAATGAATGCATAAATCAATTAAGTGGTTTAAGTGCCTATAATGAATATACAACATATAGAGTCACACTATTCGCCTACTCCCAAGTGTTTGAAATATAAAACATAAAACACAATGAAGGTCTTTCATTAAAAATAGGATGTACACTATTTATGTAAAAGCTGCAACAATAGGATATTTATTTTTTAAAACAAAGCCAGAATTATTGCCACACTGTTTAAGTTCAACCAAAACAGCACTTATCATAAACAACAATCCAGGTTTACATTTGCCATCTGCATGGTCCCAAAGATGACTTTGGGGTAAATAAAAAAAAGAGCTTGTTTATTTTGTCTTGATATGCCCCTAAAAAACGTTTTATAGGAACGACTATGCAGTGCTTACAGTTTACAACCCGACATCTCAAAAAAGTGCCACAGAAACTGATTATGCAGAGTTTTGAGCAGTTACTGAAAGGGTGCTTCTTTCTCTTCAGTCATTTTCAAAACACGTCCCACAAAAACAGACTACCAGTGAGTTGTGTGGTGAAAATCTGTGCACCAAAATTGCAGGTGTAAATTTGAAATGGGAGAAAACAGTTTGAGCTAAAGCAGGTAATGGCTCAAATACCATAACACAATTTCAAAACTATGAATAAAACATAAAACGGAGAGAGGTAACCTACATAAAACAAAGGCAGTGTGGCACAGTAACAGCCACAGATATGGAATCATAAAGACTACAGTAATATTTAGCCTAGTCTATAGAGAGATAAACCTATTAATCTATAGAGAAAAGGTACATGGTAAAAGGTAATCATCTGTTATTATCCATTGCTACATATGGGGTTGACAATGCTATATTTTGAATCTTTGTAACCTAAACTGTAAAGGGGACAATCGTTTATAATGTGAGGTCAAAATAAATAAAGCTCAAATGTATTGTTTAATAAGCAAACACATTATCCATATTTGGATAAACTAAATGTATCACAACAGAGCTATGGTCCTCAAAAAAGCTTAATCTAATCTTGATTTAGTCCTGGTTGAGTCCTAGATTAATTCTGGTTTTGCCCTGGTTAAGCCTTGGGTTTGCCCTGGTTTAGTCTTTGATACATTGGAATCACATTGAAGTAGTTGAAAATACAGCAAAATCAGTAAATCAGTTATTACATATCATGTAGTGCTAATAAAGTGTTGCTCTTCAGATTTAAAAACTGACTAAACAGAACATATACAGGTACTTAAAGAAAGTCTTAATACAAGTTTAAGTCTGAATATGAATTGAATCTCACCTCCAGGATATAAATGTAGTGATGGAGGTAGGACTTATTAAAATACAGCTGCTGGAGCAGCAGGTGTTCTTCAGCGCTAAAACTGTATTTGCAAGTGAGCAGCAAGTCAGCAGCACATCACACCACTAACTGGCTTATAGTGAGTAACTGCCATACTTGAAATGTGCTGAAAAGTTTGGCAAAGTTTTAATTTTGGAAGATTGTTTGCTTTCAATTGCATATTTTGGCATTTTAGGCCTTTAAATTAGCGTTTTACATTTTATCATTTCAAAATGCAATATGTATTTTAAATGTGGATCTGTTGCTTTCCCTATGCTGAAAAAGCTAAGATTAGGTTCCTTCTTTTTCCCTGCTGGCACACCCACTTTACAACTACAGCCAATCCAAACAATAAACAAAACAACATGTATATAATGTTGAAGTCATTTGCACATACCTAAATTCAAAAAGCTCATGTTTCTGCAATGTGTGTTTGGATCAGTTGGGGGGCATCAGAGTTTTTAATTGACATTTTAAAACAATTTCACAAAAAGAACAGTTTCCCAGCAAAGAAATACTTTCAAGGCTGAAGCCAAACTTTTCTGAGCGGTCTTCCCAGCAATTTCATAAGGTCAGATCATGTAATGCTCCGAAAAATACAAAACATCCCTCTCCTCAGGCCTCACTGAGCATGTTCAACACTAAAATCCATGACAGCACAGAAGAAAATAATGAAAAGTTGAGATTGTATAGAATGAATGTAAGGGAAAACCTGAACATGTGAAGACTTATATAACAGATGACCATTTAGTTTATTATTTCATCTTACTGTGCAGACATTTTACAAAAGTGCATGGTGGTGGTACATTGCTGATAATTTGGGATTTTTCTGCTATAGCCACAAGAATTTGGTATCCTGCAGACATTCAGCTGCCCATAAACTTCTGTGTAAAAGCCAGAGTATATTAGAGGCCAATGTGGGACCAGCTGTCCCACAATGAAAGCTTAGTCCAAATTAGGACATGCAGTGAAACAATGACCCAAAACACACCAGCAAAATTCCCATCAGAAGAGCTCAGTAGAAATGATTTATGATTTCTAAATGGTCTTTTCCAAGTCCAGATCCCAACCCATTTGACATGCTGTGGGGCACTGAATGGTCTATGTATTAGTAAATACCTAAAAAACTGTTTTGGGAGTTGTTGATTACAAAAAATGCCCAAACCAAGAATTGTGATTTTGGTTTTTGGATTCACATTGTTTTTAAACCACACACAAGGACGTCAGCTCCTCACAAGTCTGTTGTCCTTGTAATTACTTGTTGCTCTGCATAAATAACTGTTCTTAGGTGTTATGGGAGACTGGAGTCTAAACCAGCTACTATGGGCCTTAAGTGGGGTACACGCTGAACAATGGCTAGAAACAAACAGAGACAAACTCAATCATTCACTCTCATTAGTTCACCCTAGGCAAATGGGAGTCACCAATCCTAATAGCACATGCGTGTCTTCAGACAGTGGGAGAAAGCTAGAGTTCCCAGAAATAACAATTATGACGGCAATTGGAAACAAAGTTACAGGAAGAAAAGTTTGATTTTATTTTAGTTATTTCTGGTTAGAAACTCTACAAGGAATTGAAGTCATTTCCTTGATCGGTCACTTTGTTATCACTTACACGTCACCATACTCTTATAGATTAAATTAGCTCTGACAATCAAAATCATACCTCTGACAGAACAACATAATATAACAACACATCACAAATAATTGGGTCCAGAACAGTTTTCTACACTAGTCTTTCAAATAGCACACTGTAGAGCAAAGAGAGCAAATCTAACAAACATTTGAACTGCATATTTATATTGTCTAATTAGTAAAAAAGTGAATTGTCCTAAATGATGAGGTTTTTTGAAGGTTTGAGCTCATTCACATTCTTGTTACTTTCTCTTTGATAATGACCACACATGCCACATAGCTTGCTTTTACCACGCTTGGAATATATGCCCAATTTTTTATCATTATTTGTTTATTTTTTGTAAAAGATCATGTGACAATTTGTTAATCAAATGGTGGTTGTATAAAATTCCCAGCTAATCAATTTAACTTGTAATTCATAAAAGCAAAGAGTAATTACAAAATATATTACTGTAATGGCTAATTGTCAAAAGACACTTGGATTTTACAATATTTCTTTCGCAGGACAAGAAAAATGTCTTTCCCTTTAGCAGTGGTTTTAATTTGTTTAATTCCTGTAAAAATAGACATATTAAAAACACTGCAGCTACACACAAGTCAGTATTTTATTTTGAGCCAAAATCAATATATTCTTTAAAAAGGTGAGAAGTCGGTACAAACTGCTTCATAAAAACCAAGGGGAAAAACAAGCACAAAAGAGCATCCAAATAATGAGTAATTTTGATATAGAGATCTGTGTACAACTTTGGACATAAGCTCATCTGTTGGCAGTTTCAAATCCTTATAATTGCATTTTTCATGAACTCCACTATTTGACCCATACTTTTTTGCCTGGCCCTTTGTGTGATAATTGGCTGGGCTGACGCAAAGGCTCTTGAGGTTCTGTCATTCTGCGCTGACATCCCTGTGCCGCCCGTTTCTTTAATCCAAAAACACACGGAGCAGTATAATTGGGAGTGTCCTCTCCCTCTCCAAGTTATCTGTCAACCAGTGTGTGAAAATGAGAAATTCTCACATGACAAGAGCCGCAAACCAATAAAGGCCTCTCAACATACAAAACACTGAAACGTGTAATGTCCTATGCTGTTATCAAAATTAACAATGCAAAATCTAAAAGTTAGATATCTACACTCAATGGCCACTTTACTGGATAGGCCTTGAAACGTGGCTGCTTTATGTTTTGTCAATTTGTGTGTACAGATGGTCTTCTGCAGACTTTGATGTCTTTCTATTATCTCAAAGCAGTCATTGAGCAACAAGGCATTTTCAGCCACAGAACGGCTGCTTACTTTTCATTTTTAGACCATTCTAGACACTCTAAGCCCTGGACATTTGTATGAGACCTTAGCTTATAAAGTGGCCAGTGCTTATAAAGTGGCCAGTGCATATTCATTTAGACACCCAATTTGGTTCTCTATCAAAAGGCCAAGGTATCTATTTCTTGAGGTTTTTGTTCACAAAAGTGGTGCATGCAGAGGTCTCCCCTTGTATTCCCTCACACTCCAGCTACACAAATTGGAAAACACTCTGGGAATAATCAGTCACGAGCTGAAAAGCCAAATGGAAATCTGGGGATAGCATTAATCTTGACAGCAAATTCAAATCCATTCTGATAGCTGACTCTCTATTCCTACCTTGAATTCACACAGTGCATTATGGCTGGCTACCTACAGTGGGCTACTACCTGATAATGTGTTTTATTTAAAGCTGCTCTTTGCAAGTACCAATCAGGTGTTCCATCAGGTTGCTTGTCTGTTTGCCTTTCAAGCATTTAACCTCACGTCAGTGTCAGAGAGTGGCGAGCTGCTGAGGTGCAAGATTTAAATGGTTGCAGTTGAATTTCGCTTATCAGATTAAGTGCTGCGGGAACTTGTTAGCATTTGCTTCTTAGTGCAGTGGACTATCACAATAATTACATCCCAGTTCAGGTGTGGAGATATTTGATCCAGTGTATAAAGGGAAATCTGATAGCTAGAACCATGGCTTCAAGGAAATGGAGAAAGTCTTGGACACATTCGGGTCGAATCAAATCGGTTAAATCTCTAAACTATGAAAAGATCCAAGTCCAATCAGACTTCAAAGATACAAATAATACAATTCATTTGGTGTTTGTAGACAACATGCGTAAAATGCTAAAGTAGGTTTAGCAGCCCACAACTCATTCAGAATACACAATCTAGGCAAAAATCAATTTACAGCAAAGTTATAATGCAGTATAAGCATTGAATGCAAACTGGATTCTCGCAAGATTTGTAGTTTTTCAAACTCACGAAAATTCAACTTGTACTGCCCCCACTGATCCCTCTGCTCGACTCCACTGCTGGGGCGGCCCAATGAGTAGGCTTAGGTTAGCCAACAGCAACAAGCCTTTTTGCAAAACTTAATAGCAACATGGGGACAATGAAAATCTTATGGTATGCTGCTATATTTTTACAAAAACATTTCAAATCACTCAACGAAAATATATTAAACTAATTTACTAATTTAGCAGTTCCTTGTTTGGCTACATGATATCAGTCAGAGTGCCTCCTCTTCTCAGACGTTTTCTACAGGAGCAGCCCCAGATCAATAATGTGTAGAACTCTAAATAGAAGAGTGCTACACTATCAATCTGGCTTTTGCTAGGTTCAAAATGTCCTGCTCCGTGTTAGTGTGGGTTCTCTCCAGGTACTCAGTCTTCCTCCGATATCTACTAGTCTCTGTGATTTTTGGTTATTTTCTCTCACTTTATGAAAAAAATTACATCAACTTACCATAACAATTAATTCATTTCCCAGTGTACCTCCGCAGCCAAACAGAAAACAAGGATGAAGTGATGCCATTGGCGCGGTCACATCTTTAAGAGGGTCATCAAAACATCTTGACAGATCACATGCATCCTAATTTATTTATCCTCTTATTCTGCTCCTTTTTATGGCTCTCATTTTAGTGTGTAATGAAAAGAGTGCGGGCCACAGACAGTGAGTAATTGCAGGTTTGCCGGCATTATCCATTACCGCCAAATTCGAGTCGGGAGGAGAGTAAGTTCACCCAGAAATCCTGTTCCTATTTACATTTAGACAAGCATTTCTCTGACGCCTTCATGACAGGGTTAACTGTCTTTTAATCTGCTGCCCATGGTAAAAGTCTGCAAGACTAATGAGCTCTGGACTGTACATAGGAGGGTTATTTTGGAAACTGGCTGTCCAAAAAGAGCTCATCAAGTCCATCAAGGAGGTGACAAAACCTCAATAAACTGTTAACTCTAATTTTTAACTAATTTCAAAGTTAAGTTTAGGTCTGGTTTAGTCCTGGTTTAGACCTGGTTGGACCCTGGGTTTGTCCTGCTAAATTTGACCTAGTTTACTCCTAGAGTAAATGTAGTTTAGCTCTGTTTTTACCTGGTTTTGACTTTCTTTAGACCTAGTTTTGACCTGTTTTAGACCAAGTTTAGACCTGATTCCTGATATTGACCAGGGCAATACATGGTTTAGACCGGGTATACTCCTGTTTGAGGTTTGTGGCTTTGTGAGTTCCAGATTCTAAACTAAGATTTGTCTAGAAAGATTACTGTCTCTAGATTTCATACATTAACAAACATATTAGACAAATATGAAGATCCAGACCTCTGTGACCTCAATGGTGACACTGCTTCAAAAATTGCACTTTTTCCCTTTAAATGCAAGTCATGAAGGCGCTACTTTGCAATATCTCCACATCTTGATAAGGGCAATTCATCATTATAAATCACATCATCACAGAAGACGCAATCACATAAAAGTCAGCTGGTTAGATGTGTGAGCTTAAATTTAGTTCTTTTGATAAAATTAATTTAGTATGGCTGAATAATATGACATAATGAATAATAAAGATTGATTTGCTAAAAGAAGATTGTGAAGCAACAATTACCGTAATGCTCATAAAGGTCTGCCGTGTGTATGTATTTTACTCTAACAAGGCTTCTGCATGAGATATTATGTTCGAATACAATTTTTAATACAGACATCACTTTGATTCTGAAAATGCCTTGTAATCATAGCAAAACACATATTACCATTTTATTTCATTGTATTTTATGCAATTTGCAGTTTCTACAGATGCCTTGTGTGGCTAGCAGAGAAAAGCCTTTTATCTATGGCACAAAAGGTTGGGTCATATTAAATAAATCTCATATGTCGCATAATGGTTTCGACTGTAAATAGAATGATTGGCCAATTTCAAAACATCAAATAGCTGATGTAACTTTGCTTTATGGGAAACTTTTTGTCACTACTAGCAGAATACTTTCCAGAGAACACAATTACAAATGTGTTTACTATGGCCAATCCAACTAATCCTATGTACTGGAAAAAAAGCAGTTCTGTTTTACATGCATCACTGCTACTGAAGCACAAGGCCACTTTTTGTCCAGGGTTAGTTTTCCTTTGGGAAATTATCACAGACAAACAGGACCACCAACAATAATATAAAGTGCGGGTTATTACCAGCATGTATATTTTTAGACTTTATATTTTTCTATATTGTATTTAATGTTAAATCAATTTAGTTGAGCTGTGTTTTGGATCACTTGACAGCCAACAGAAGGGATTGGGTTGTAATATTGAAACTATGTAAATAAGCTATTCAAACCAATTCTTTACAACAACTCAAAATAAATGCAACGTTCATCTGCACAATGACTTTTTTGTGTTGGGAAAAAATGTACATCAGCGCAGTCATTGTACACACAAATAGTGAAAATATGTATCAAGAAGTTAAAAGTTCCAGACATGCTGACACATACCTATAGCAGGGATGAAAAACTCTTTTATACTTTTTGGAAACAACTTAGTCAACAAAAGCAGTTTTATCTCATTACTTGTGAGCCACAGTCAGAGCTCTATGGGGTTCCGCACTCACCACACAGAAAGACAGAAACTAGTTTTACTTTCATTTTTATCTCAAACTATGAGGTCTCTACATTTAGTTTTAATGGCCAAGGCTTTAAATGTACACTTTTATCTCTGTGCAAAGCCCTTCGATATTCAAACAGGAGGCAAATTATAGAAAACAGTCTTTGTCATTGTCTGCATCCATAGAAAGTTTCAATGGATAGTTTAATTAGTGTGAAATATTGTGAATCATATTCTATGGCCTACAGCCTTCAGACTTCAAACCAACTAATGTCCCGTGGGCTTTTTAGGCTGCTCCCTGCCACCACACATCAAAACTAAATGAGGGAAAATCTTTTGAATGCATCTCATCCCTCCAGAGTTCATTGAAGTAGAAAAAAGCACTCTTGAATTAGTTTTGGCACTGACACCAACCGAAGACACTTACTTTTCTTACTTGAGGTTTGTCACCTGTCTGTGCTTACATCACAAGGCTTGAGAGGGCTTTGGAGGCACTGTCAGCGGCCATATGAAAGCTACAATTCATTATTTCTTCGACTGCTGCTAAAATGAGCGTGCCACTGGTTAGCTTTTATCATTTTTACAGGCTACTAAAAGCAAAGCCATTGATAAAGAGGCTAGATGTCGCATGGGGAGCTTAGTGTTAAGGCAATGAAGATAGAAAAAAATAAGGAAGTAAAAACAACTATAAAAAGAAGTCAAAGTAAAGGATGAAGTTTGAATAGTTCACGCTGTGTAAATATACACATCAAAGTGCAACGGTGAGATGATTCTTAATTTTGATTTATTTTGCATATTCAAAAACTTCAGAGGTACCAAGAAGAAAGAAGGTCAATCTATTACTGCTAAATACTGTCCAATGCTTTCCAATGCTCATCTTCCCTCGTACTCCTATTCTCCAAAACAGGGGTGTCCAAACTTTTTTTTCACTAGGAGCCACAGTTTGGACACCCCTGCTCCAAAATATTATTAATCTATGAAAAACCTACCCATTGTCACATCGCAGCAAGGTCCAAGTTTCAATTCTGAAATTGCCATTCGGTTTTCGCTCATCAACCTTAAAAACATGCACAATAAACACTTCAGCTAGGTCCTGACCAAGATCCTGGCTCAAGATCTGGACAACGCTTACCGATTCTGACAGGCTGCCCCAGCACTAGTAAGGGATACAACCATTCTTTGTTTAAAACCAAACCATACGGTACGCCATACACAGTTCAATGCGTCTTTAAACCATGGTTTTTTTGCTTTCATTTCACTCCACGCACGTGCTTCTGTATACTTCTGAACTCTTCTTTTCTCCCTCCTTGATATACTTCTGCTCTTCACCGTCATTTTTACTAAAATAAATATTATAATGAACACTAAATTGAATATACACTGAATTTGTAGGTTGTGTAAAACAGTCAACTAAAATCAGGATAACATTTTTACTGTGATCTTGGCTTAACAAAAATTGTGATATTGTCATTTTACCATATCGCCCACCTGTAGCGCATTATCTCTCCTCACTGTGGGCAATTAACAGCGCATTCTGAGAGGACTGGATTTTACTCTTATTTTGGTCCTGTTTGATTGCCTCTGTGTTTTACATTAAAAATGCATGGAGACAGACTCATGTTAATTCAAAATTAGTTTAATCAGCAGTCAAACAGGACTTTTAAATATACTTTAACATACCCATATTATTTATTACATGAACTTACATCCAGAATATAAGTGTGTCAGTTGCTTGAAGAGACTGAATATTACATTTCCTTCAGTTTTTCCAAAACTCAAAACGTATCAAAACCGAACCGAAACCTTGACCCCAAAAACCAAAGTACACACCAAACCTTGGGCAAAGTGAACCATTGCATCCCTACTAGTAACTGCCACAATATAAGCTGAACTAAATAAAATAAAAATACTGTCTAAGTAAAAGGATCTAAAGCCTATTCTTCCACTATTCAACCTGAAATAAGGAAACTGCTCTTGTTCACTGCAATAAAATGTATTCATTATATATTTTGCAGTGCTAATTTACACATAGAAAGAGGAATTTGAAAATGTTTGAGCTCCTTGCTGTTCCCAGTGTGTGGGCGCTTGCTTGGTATGCACCATGTCAGGTCTGCATCAACACTAAAAAAATTGGCAAAGGAACACATGTGGCGCACTTGAAAACAACACTCATTTACTGATTTTACCATGTACTGATAAAGAGGAAGAAAGTATTAGCTTTCCTCTTCCAAAAGCCTCCACATCTTTAGGCACAATGGCTTTCCAACCTCTGTACAGTAATATCTTATAACGCCTTGACGATGCTTTCTCAGGAAAAATATTGTTTAATCAATGTCTTGAAAGAATTTTGGTGTTATCAGCAGATCCACCTCTCGCTCATCTCCCCTGACACTTCCTAGGTGATTGTTTGTCCCATCTTTTCAGCTCAGTGTTGGAAGTAGGGATGTTATCCAGTAATAGAAAAACATGTGCAATAACCATGATGAGATATGTTGAATAATGCTTTAATGATTGGTGGTAATTTGTGTATAAATTGATATAGTAACTTTAAGTATTAAGGTAATTTTAAGATGATAATTCTAATTCAAAATCTAAAGGCTTAACCAGGACTAAATTGAGGACTAGGTAAAAGACTAAATCATTTTTGTAGGGCCACAACACAAGTGTAGCTTTCTAATACATGAACATCCATAACATTATTGCAATATATTAAGTTTCTTGCAATAAAAAGAGTTTACTGGTAGGGATGGGCGATATAGTAAAAATATAATATGACAATTGTATTAATTGATTTTATCATGCTATTCATTTGCTTTGTATTTTTGTCTTACACATTACTGCTAACAGTGTCTTCATAAAAACTCATCTAATACAATGTTCATCATAATACTTTCTATTGCTCTGAATATTGATACAGTAAAATTACAGTGAAGAGCAGAGCATCAATGAATGTACTGTAACACAATTCAATGATTTTCCCAGATTAGCAGATCGTCATATCTTCATATCACGATACAATCTTTTATCACCAGATTGTACACCCATTTTTTCTGGTATTGCTTTAACAATAAATGTGCAGAATATATTGTGCAAATATAAAAAGCATCTGCAGGTGGGTCACAGTAGATTTTTATCCTACGGCAGTGTAGCAGTTGGGAGTCTAGTGTATAAATGTAGATGAAGGAATAGATTGACAGGTAGAGGTGAAAATGAGTGAAGGGAGGTTGGAGCGTCGAGACTAAAGTGAGTGTTCAGTAAACGACGCACAGAGGAGCAGTGAGTCTATGCAATATCTATTTTATTGATATCAAAGAGGAGGAGTGGGACTGGATTCTGAGTGGTTTGAGATACTGGCATAATGCAGCACTATATCATTTTTAGCTCAAAATATGGAGACTGAAAGTAAGATAGGAGCTTCAGATTCAGTAAAATAGTTTTTTGATATAATGCAGGAAGCACATCAAAAATATTTGAAACCCATAATTTACACATAAAATGAGATAATAAATGTAGGCATGCAAATCAGTATCACCACTGGTATTGGATGATATTCACAAGGTTTGCAGATATTGTTATCGGCTGATGTTAACTGAAAGTATAACTTGTAATATTTAGGTTTCGAAGGAAAAACCAATTCAAAAGGTTTCCCGTTATTTTTTTTTACCACATATTGTCCCTATTTATGAATTAATACATACATATCAAAGCAGTTTCCTTTCTTTTACATAAAAACAGAAAATGTAGCCTACCAAAACAAAAACTGAAATCAGCCAAACTGATAATGGAAATATCAGCCAAGAATTTTTAGTGCTTGTTTTTAATTTGCCCGATAAAAGATTGAGTAGTCATTAATAATTGAAACAATAAATGGCATGAATTGTATTTCCGCATGTTAAAATAGTGCCACATTCTCTACTTACATTAGCTGCCGCATGTTGGTGAAGGTTCTCATTCATCCAGGTGGAGTTAATTTTCAGTGGTTTAAAAGGAGCATCTGGACAAGGTTTTTGTCTTAGCTGCTGCACATATTTGTGTTAAATAGGTTGTATAGCTGCCACACATATTTGTGTTATATAGGTTGTATAACTGCTGCACATATTTGTGTTATATAGGTTGTATAGCTGCTGCACATATTTGTGTAATATAGGTTGTATAACTGCTGCATATATTTGTGTTATATAGGTTGTATAACTGTTGCACATATTTGTGTTGTATAGGTTGCATAGCTGCTGCACATATTTGTGTTATATAGGTTGTATAGCTGCTGCACATATTTGTGTAATATAGGTTGTATAACTGCCGCATATATTTGTGTTATATAGGTTGTAGAACTGCTGCACATATTTGTGTTGTATAGGTTGTATAACTGCCGCATATATTTGTGTTATATATATTGTATAACTGCTGTATATATTTGTGTTGTATAGGTTTTATAACTGTCCTATATATTTGTGTTATATAGGTTGTATAGCTGCCGCACATTTTAGCTGCTGCACATATTTGTGTTATACAGTTTGTATGTAACTTCAAATGAACAACATTTACCCTAAGATTACTTGTGTGACTTTAGATCAAGGTTCAAACAATAGATCCATCACCAATATACAGTAGATGTTTGATTGGCTACAAACACACTGCAGAAAACACCACAAGCAGAATTATATATACAGACGCATATGACCCACTGATGTAACATAAAGAGAACCAATGCAATGCAGTCCTGCCTCCACTTCACTCAACTATGACAGCTGTACTGTGTACCCTCCAGTTAAGGCCCTGATATAAAGCACTATTAACATACACATCATCTCTTGCAAAGCCCCTGACAGTCAAGGTGACAAGGCAATATGTGACATCATACCGAATAGCTGCCCTGGTGAGAAGAGTCAATGGGCGCTCTGCAGGCACCAATGGGTTTCCTTATTGAAGGATGTGTTTGGATTGGAATATGAGTAGGATAGATATGGTAATGGATATACTATTGAAAACCAGGGATGGGCGATATGGTAAGAATATAATATAATTTTATATCCTTTACTAATTACAATTCAATGTACACAATTGAATGTACATCCAATCCAATGTTCATCATAATACTTAATACTATTAATTTTCCTTTTTTTAATATGATCATTGGCATTGTTGCCAATGCATGATTAAACAATCTTCCCAGATTTGACATTAGACTTGAACTATTAACATATCCACATTACAGACCTATTATAAACCCCTTGACACTCAACACAAAATGGACGCCACAAATAAAATATAGAGGGACTTAAAAGAAGAAGAGCCCTTGTTGTGCTTCATCTTCACCCCGCTGAGGCAATTTCAGCAGAAACGGCTGGTTGTAAATAAGGTTAATGTGCTGATGTGGCAATGTAACACCAACATGCTGTTAAAACAAGACATGAGATATAGACATGATTCCTCCCACTATTTGGATGTGACACCTTGAAATATAAACTACTGTTGAACTAACCAAGGGGCCAAGCACTCCTACACCCCAATTAAAATAAATCAAATATTTAAAGGCCACCATCTGCATCACCCTGTTTGTCAGATTAGATTCAATGTGTTGTGAAAGAGATCAACATGTTGGTGAGAAAGAGGAGATAAAACATCCTTTAAAATGCCTGAATTTAAATAGACAAAATACAATTTAGTGTGTGGTTAAACACAGATAATGAATTGGTAACAAGACATCTTCAATAGATAACCATAACTGGATAAATAAGAAATCTTAGAAATAACTAGAGTTTAAACCTACTATGATAATGTTTCCAAAAATATAGTGGTAGATTAATTCATAACAGGACAAACTGTCGCTCCCCGAACCTGTGAGCACTTTTCGTCCTCTATCCCTATGGAAGTTTAAGTATAACACTAGTAACAATATTTTTTTATGAACACTGGCATTGTAAGATTGAAGAGCAGAGCATAAATGAACACATTTCCCAAACTAGGCTTGTGCTGTCGTACCCGACAGCAAGGTGTTTATCGGCGAAACGGCCCCAAAAGTCTGTCACAACTGGCACCAATGGGCACCTTAATCAGACGTTGTGTGATTTCTAAGGGTTTTAATATTGTAACAAGCAATTAAGAGGCCCCACCCCCAAACCATGACAAACATGGGAAGGGTCTATTTGACTCTTTTGATTTGTCTGGATGTTTGTGAAGAATGTTTTTGCCAGATTTTGTAAAATTCCCTAAAACTACATTCTTCTTTCAGTCTATAGGGGGCGCTATACAGGCTATACAGGTGTTCAGGGCCGGAGGGTAATAAGGTATTTCAGGTTTGAGCCTAATCAGGCAAAGTATGTGCAAGGTAGAGGCTGTCAAATATACCTGACCTCCCAATTTCAATCCAAAATGGCCGACTTCCTGTTTGTTGTAGGATGGGGTCATAATAATATTATATGTTGGGTGCACTGTGGAGAATCACTGTACCAAGATCCATTGCTCTCTGCCAAAGTAAGTGTGTCTAGGGTCCCATAGGGGTCATAAACATGGGGACGCTATAGAGGCCTTCTTTATTTGACCTCTGTAATTTGCCTATGTACGTTAAATATACAATTGCCCGGATCAATTTGCCAAAATTCACACGATTTTCATTTATTTTCAGCATCATCTGTAACTTTATCACAACATAATCTTGTATTGCCATATCACACACCCCTATGTCCAACCTTATACATTACACTGTCTGAAGTATAAATGACTAAATTAACTTATTCCATATACACACTACATAATAATAATAATTTGCATCACATAAAGATGAAAAAGTTGTCATTTTGTAGTTCCTCTTTTCATAACTATGAACTATTGCATTCACTACCTTTGTGGTGACATGGTTGTCAAAATTGGGCTTCTGGAATCATATCAACTTGACAGAAAGCCCAAGAGAGAGCAAACGTCACAGTGAGTTGCTTTAATTTGGCATTTTAAACAGGTTACATGGTATGAACACAGAATATAACCCGTTTTAAATGTTCTGGTTCATGACAGCTCTACATACACCTCCAATCTTAAATGTAGGTCATTGTTCCTCTATGATATAACCCACTGGCATTTCCTCCATTAGTGCCTGTCAGAATATATGCCACAAAATGTCACATGTGACATGATAATTCAGTATTGCATGTAAGTAAAACTAGGCTGTGGTTTGGCAAGGTTAAACTATGAGGTCCCAAAACTCAACAGAAAATGTGTCAATGATATTACACTGCATTACTTAACTGGCTAATTAGGGCAAATGTTCTCTTAATGTGAATCTGAGTCAATGTGTTTCTGTTTCAAAGCAGACATCTTTTACTGTAAAACCACAAATGACATGAGATAATGCAAATACAAAAGTATTGCTTTACAAATTACATGGAAAACTGTAATAACATCAAAAACCAGGATTTGTGTGTACTTTTGCTCAAAGTCTTGTGCTGACAGTAGACTGCAATTATTGAGAATAATGCATTAGTCTTATATAGCACTTTTCTAGACACTCAAAGACGCTTTACAATTTCATGTATTATTCATTCACTTCTCAGTCATACTCGGTGGTGGAAGGGTGGCTGCCATTCTGCGCCTATGACCCCTCCTGACCACCACAGTCACACATACAGTCACACTAACAGAGTAATATTTGATTAGTAAATACCTTTCTTAACAAACATTTGGTTCATGCAGAATCAAAGTACAATAGTAACATACACACCCCTAATGTCATGTATGCTGAGCTGAACTGTAGCTGTTTTGAAGACAGGAAAGTCTCAGAAAGCAGCGGTAGGATTAGAAGTAGAAGAAGGATAGAAGTGGTAGCAAAAAAACTTTCCTAACTTGAAATATTTCTGGCCTTTTTGCACCAAACACTCCAAAAACCTGCTGACCAGTGCATTTAGCAAGAGTCAATTTCCTCTAAAAGTACTCTACAGTAAGCCTTGCCCACATTTTAATGGCTGTTATAAGTTGCTAATGATGAGCTCCCTCTTCTCCCGGCCCCTTAGCGCTCTCTGGTCAGATGCAGTTTTGCAGTTATATGAGAAACATGCCGGCTCGTTGACAGTAGACAGATGGTGTTTGACACAGGTCAACCGGGCTGCACAATTATGTCTCGGCTGTGACTGCATAGCACTTGTCAGAAAGTGTCCACCTATTCATTATTCATAAACAAGTCTATGGAAAGAACATAATTGTCGCAAATGAGGCTTACTGATGATGCAATGCAAACTTGAGTCCTGGCACAGATGACTCATCAAACTGGAGGAATTGCTATTTGACATATGGCTAATGTAGTGTCTGAAAGACATTAAACTACTGTCATTTCACTCCATTTCATCATTAAAGGCACTGTTAAGTATAAAACTGCAACTTCTTAAGGGAAAATTGGTGCCGTTTTTGACAATTGCTTAAATAATTCTACAACAACAACTTGATTTTCTTTGCATGGAGATTTTGAATATGATCATCCTTTCCTCTGACCATAAGAGGTTATGCTCAAGGCTGACTTTTTGTTGAAAATACTTTGCAAAAAAAGTGAAAACTGTACAGGCTACAATAATATCACCGCGAAGTGTCTGAAGACAGCCTTGATTTTCTTGTTGGCTGATTCTCCTTTTTTTTTTACGTTCAATACAAAATAATAATATGTACTGAATCAATTGATCAAAATCAGAAAGTCCCTAAATCAGAGATATTGTGCAAAAAATTTGCTCTTTAGCGTTTGTGAACTTAAGAACAAGGGAGCCTGATTGAACCTCATTGCAGGCTACAGATTGTTTTAAAAAGAAACCATGCTATTTAGTGGGTTTTTGCCATTTTGGTCACATTTTCCCCTCTACACTGCAAAAAACTGCCAAGTCTGCATCACTCTCTATTAAATGAAGCTCTCACCATTTTGTACACGCTTCAAATTAATATTTTTTGTTGTCATAAGTCAACACTTTTGAATACATTTACAATTCACAATGCATTGTTCATTCCTTGTTTTATACAACAGATTGAATTTCAACACAGCCAAATCCTGATCTGATAGTGGTGCATGCGGCAGCAGAAGGGGCTAAAGGGGATAACTGAGTGAATGGGACATGGTGGTGGTATACAGGCAGACTTTGACAGTGGCAGCCTCTTTGTTCCGAGCTTTAATGCAGCGGGTTTCCATTCTCCTTTGGTCTAAGGCCCTTTACTTCCATCAAGAGCATGGATAAGTGTTAGTCCCACAGTGAGACGAGGAGACAAAAAGAAAGTGAAGCTCAAAAACACCTCAGCTTTTTCCAAACACAGTACACCTGCTGTAATGTCCGACAATCGAACTTAGAACAGTCAAGTGAAAGATTTAGGCATGGGCATGTTCAAAGATCTGATGAGTCATTGGTTTGTTTGCATTTTCTATAAATCAAACAATGCCTTCACAATTAAATACATATTGAATGTTTTCCCAAACATTATTTAATTGGTAAGTGTTTCATTAATAAATATATAATTGGCTTTTAGGGTTGCCATAGAAAATGACAGGCCAGTGTCCTGATGCAGCCCTCTTTAAAGGAGACATATTATGCTAAACCCACTTTTCTTACCCCTTGGTACCATTTTTTATGCATTACGGGTCTCTATTGGACCAAAAAACATGATGTAAAACCATCCGGTGGCTGCA
>JAVQKC010011011.1:0-19100 GCA_036025475.1 Philypnodon macrostomus
CAGCTTTAGGGAATTTTCTAAATTTGGCAAAAACATTCTTCACAAACATCCAGACAAATCAAAAAAGGGATTAAGGTGCCCGTTGGTAACAGTTGTAGCAGACGTACGGGGCAGACGTACGGGGCGACGTACGGGGCAGACGTACGGGGCAGACGTACGGGGCAGACGTACGGGGCAGACGTACGGGGCAGATGTACAGGGCAGACGTATGGGGCCGTTTTCGCCGATATACACCTTGCTGTCGGGGACGACAGCACAGGCCTAGTTTAGAATAGCCGCTTATCTTAAACAACAAAAATATAAAAATACAAAAAATGTGAACTGTAACCTGTTGAGTGTATCAGGCAGGTTGAATTATCTACAAAACGGGGTACCTTGGTTTTCCTATGCTATGGTGTTGGATGCTCCTAGACCACACCCTCTGTCTCTCCCAGAGGTGCTGTGGTTGGAGTGACACTTGAGCTGCTGACATGGAGGCCTGGTTTGCACGTTTCTCCCTTGAGATGTTCTGCCAGGCAACGCTCATATCTCATTTATGTGCTCTCCTGGTGATCAGCACGCCCATAGAGCCGTACACAGCTGCTCCTATTGGTGTTTTTTTGACACAGTGTTTAATCCCCACCTTCCAGCTCTTGCCATGGCAGCGGGAGTCAGCCTTTTGAGTGACCCTCCGTACTTCACCGCTGGAGTCCACAGTGGAGCCAACAGCACAGACATGGAGACCGGTAAGAAGAGCTACCTACACGACAGAATTTTGACTTTTAACACAAATCGTTTTTATTAAGCATCAAATGTTGTATGCAAAATATTTATACTTTTAAGAAATTTCTCCTTAGGGATCAATAATGTGATTCTGGTTTTAAAATACATGCTTTATTTGATTATGTAGAAAAAATATTCATATATGTAAATTGCATTTGGGTAAAACTGATACACATCAAAATGAACTGTGCATTTAAATCAGTATAACAGCAAAGTTCACCTGTAAACTGTGTTCGTCTTGAGTAAAATCCAACACCATTTCCAAATTCAGAAAGTAATGGAAGCATATAGTTGTCTTGTTTGCAAAGTTCCCGTTCATGTACTTTTTAAATTTAGAATATATACCAATGAGATATTTATTATTTAATTTTTTTAAGCTTGTGTGACAGATTATTGGCAGAAGTAATGTTAATGCGGGGGGTTTAGGCCAGTACTGCAGCACACTGTGATCCTTGCTGCTGCCACACAGAGCATCACTGAGAAGGATCAGTTCACCTTTTGGCTTCAGGTGGATCCTGGTCTGGCTTCAAATGCAATGACAGGATTACATAGACCTCTGATCTCATTAAAGCTTTCTGCTTCACTAGTTTGCCATTATCAAACTAGTTTAGGCAAGTTAAAGTAAATGCTTTAGCTACTATTATGTTAGATCAATTAATGTAAACCATATTAGTACATAGTATAGTATATTCTGGTGAAATGGAGTCCGCCTCTCCAGTAATTACATTCACAGTTCAACATATAAAATGCAGGACTCTTTTATTGAACCTGAATCGGAACTTTTCTAGTTATTTTGCTAATAGACTAGGAAATAAAACTGTGAATGTATAACCAAGACACAGGCCTGCTTGAAGCTCCAGAGCTAATATTTTTTAAGTGTCTTTTAATGGTGGACAGACCTTATCAAGTCCCATGCCTCAGATTCATTCACCATCATAGTCCAGACTAATGGATAGTACTACTGTGATTAAAAACATGGTTGTAGGGTGGAGCTGGTTTTGCTGTGTACTCTTATGCAGTCCTAACACACCCTGGTCCTTTTGAACAAGGCCAAACTATGAACGAATGTGGTTGTGTGATTGGTGTTTGGTGGCGGTCGGAGGGGCCGTAAGCGCAAACTGGCAGCCACGCTTCTGTCAGTGTGCCCCAGGGCAGCTGTGGCACAAGTACACAAGTAGCTTACTACCACCAGGTGTGACTGTGGAGTGAATGAATAATGGACTCAAAATGTAAGTGTAAATCATCAAACTACTCTTTGCTCTCTTTGATAGCTGCTGCCGATTTCACATCTTTGTGTGTTGTGTATGTGTGCCCGGCCCTACCCACCTCCCTCTGATGCTTTGGAAATGGTAGTCATGGGGACATTTAGATGCTGCTGATAGGCTGTTTTGGCTCCCTTTTGCCCGTGACTGATTGTTGTTTGATGATTCAGCGTGGGTACAGACTGCTGAGCCAGAAGCATCATTAGTTTGGACTACTGTAACATGCAGCAGCACAGAGGGTCTTTAGTGGGGGACATGGTGCCCAGTGACAGGGGCCAAGAGCGTCGCCATTCTGCCTGTGACATACTCCTTAAAGTCCTGCAGCGAAGACGGGGTTCGGCTTGGGAGAATCGCAGAGTCATGGGGGCTGTCAGCGAGGAGAAACTACCTGCTGAGAGTAAAAACATTGCTGTCTACTTGTGGGCTGTGTAGTTTACAGTAGTGTAATTCAAAATGAGGGCTTACTGGTCACTATGGCAAGTAGTCTGAAAAGGTTCTTAGCCACTCAGGATTTCCAGTAAAGTGTTATTTTTCAATGCTTTGTAAAATGATAAGCTTTTGTTTTTACCCTCATTTGACAGGATGGCTACTGTTGATACTGTTTTCTGTGTCCATTGTCTGTAGCCACTGCTAGGATCCCCACAGCGAAGTACACCAAGATGGGGGAGACCCTGAGGCACGTCATCCCGGGTCACATGCAGTGCTCCATGGCCTGTGGTGGGAGAGCTTGTAAATATGAAAACCCTTCTCGCTGGAGCGATGAGGAGCAGGCCATCAAAGGACTCTACTCATCCTGGTACAGTACACAACGCTTCACTGCTTACAACATTTACCATTGGCAGCGTTGGTCATTTGAGGCCGAATCAATGATTGCATAACATGTCAATACACTTGTCCTGATTCAAGTGGGTATGATAGAATGGTTATAAAATGCCTTTATTGATTGTAATGAATCATCTGCAATAGTTAAGTCTTGTTTTTATGTGTTACAGTCCAATGAAGGCAACTCGATGTTAGGAAATTATGTATTTTAATATCGTACTAATACCAGGCTCTTGAGAGTTCTACACATCGGGCTGGGTCTGCTCCCGTAAAAAACATCTGAAAAGAGGAGGGACTCCGATATGACGAAGCCAAACAAGCTTACATTACATTTTTCAGCACAATAAGTTTTGCTAAAAGGCTTATTGTTGGCAAACCTAAAGCCCGCCTACTCACAGCAATGATTAGTCGATCAGACGGATCAGCGGTAGCACTACCGTTTGGAGAACTAGTAATCTCGTGAGAATTCATCTTATAGCGCAAGGTTGGTTATGCCCAGTAACTTTATTGATGATTTTTTTTCCTTGTAGGATTACTGACAACTTGCTAGCTATGGCAAGGCCTTCGACTGAGATCATCGAGAAATACAACATCATTGAACAGTTTCATAAGTGTGATATATTATTATTATATATTATTTACACTTTTATCTTAAGCTCTATTGTTTATCTTTGTGTTAAATTAATGCTTTTGTGCTATGGCTCAGGTGTGGGTTGAAGACAGTCATTAACCTCCAGCGGCCCGGAGAGCATGCGAGCTGTGGAAACCCTTTAGCGCAAGAGAGCGGTTTCACTTACAGACCCGAGATGTTCATGGAGGCCGGCAGTGAGTATTTACTGTAACATTTTTACTGCTTTGTGATTTTGAATTATACTAAATTTTGCTATTTAACATAAAACAGTTGCTTTTAGTTTTTATTCCGTTTTTATATATTGGAAAAGTAGAAGCCAGGTTTCTATTTTATAAACCGTAGCACAAAGATGTATTGCTAAAACATGAATGAAAATATAAGAATGGAAATATTTGAGTGTGTTTTTTTTGTTTATGCATTGTAATAGTCCCATGAAACCAGGTAATTACTGCTGAGGTTTGTCTTCCGTCATTCTTAATAACCTCCTTTGAGACTCACTCTACACCCACCTGTTTGCAAATAGTGCACTTCTTGTTTACAGTCTATTACTACAACTTTGGCTGGAAAGACTATGGAGTGGCATCCCTCACTACAATCCTAGACATGGTGAAAGTCATGTCATTTGCTGTTCAAGAGGGTAAAATGGCTGTCCACTGTCACGCCGGCCTTGGCAGAACAGGTTTGTAAAAGTGGTTAATGGTATTTTCGTCGCACTTTATTTTACCGCATAGTAAATAATAATATGGTAATAAATAATTCAATAATTTCAGGAAACATATTTATCATGGTAACAGAATAACCTTGATTAGGGTAAGCGGTTAGGGTGGTAAATAGTAACATAAATACATCGATATTATTATATTATTACTGTGCTGTAAAGTAACGGGCTACCAATGCACTATTAGAAATATATATACATTTCTAACATGATTTTGGCTATAATTGCAATAATTTTTTACCCAAAATCAAATGCAGTAAATATTTGATTATTTCTTGAGTTAAAAATGCTTGAACATCCATTACTGTATCAAACATGTTTCCCTCAGGTGTCTTAGTGGCCTGTTACCTGGTGTTCACCTCCCGAATGAGTGCTGACCAGGCCATCCTCTTTGTCCGCGCCAAGAGACCAAACTCCATCCAGACCCGCGGGCAGCTGCTGTGTGTGCGGGAGTTTGCCCAGTTCCTTGTCCCTTTGCGCAGTGTCTTCTCATGCGCCGAACCCAAAACCTGCGCCATCTCTTTGTCCCAGTACCTGACCCGCCAGCGTCACCTACTGCACGGCTACGAGGCGCGGCAGATGAAACACGTGCCAAAGCTTGTTCAGCTTGTGTGCCAGCTCCTTGTGGATATTGCTGCTAACAGACAGGCTGAGATCGAGGAGCAGTGGCTTGAGATCCCCGACCTCACTGCGGAGGTAGAGAAAACCGTATCCCAGCAGGCCCTGCAGCAACTGGGCAACGAAATGAGAGGAAAGGGAATACTAGTGTCACCGTGTTTATCACACCCGCCTAGTCCAGCTCTCCTACAGGGCCGGCCTCTTCAAGATCAGCCTTTGATTAGCGATAATGAGCTGGACTTTTTGTGGATGCCGCCAGACACTGTAAGATGTTCTCTTTCCACCAACAAAAGCCTCAGCTATAGTGACTCTGTTCTTCATCAACTCAACTGTGATGACCAGCAAAGAGTGAACATAAAAGCACCAATAACCTTTGTTGTCACACATTCCTTTTCTCACAGCAGCCTTATTCCAAGAAGCCCATCTACATTTTCTGACCTCACTCCTCAGGATTTTTCCAGCAACCTTCAAGTTCCTGAAAAGCAAGCACAACAAGACGCACAATCCCCATTTTTAAAGAAGCGCTTGCAGAAGGGCCACCAGAGCATATCTTTGGATCTGTCTGAGCCTTTGAGAAACTTCTATAGTAACTCCACACGGCCAGCCTCATCTGCTGGGACCAAACCAGAAGCCAGTACAGGGCAGCACTCGGGGGCAGTATCAGAAAAGGGCGACTCAGAAAATGTTCCATCAATCAACCTCCAACCAGAGCTCTCTCCGGACAGTAGACGTTTACTGGTGGCCAGAGCACTGTCTATGGGCACAACAGACCCAGATCTTGAATCCAAGGTTTCAGTGTGGCAGGTAAAGTCTTTTAGTTTATTGGTTTATTTACAGCAAGCAAGGGTTTTAAATAATTTATGTATTTTTTAATTAGACATTTATTAATAAAAAACCCTATGACCATTTCAAGAGCTGAAAAAAGACACCTTGCTAGTACCGTTTCTTTTGTTTTTGATTGGCTGTTGTAGTAAAGTGGGCGTTCCCTTTTTGAAAATGCATCTAATGTGAGCACTTTTTTGGGGGCAGAAACGGCTCCCTGTTTCTGTTTTTTTAATTTAGTGCAAACTTTTTCATAGCCTGGCAAGCTAGATGTGTCTGTATACTTTATACATAGCATCTCCTCCATTCCTGAGACTTCCTGTTGGTACAAAATTCTTCAGGCAGTCTGATTAGTTGATCTGCACAGTGATGCTTGCTTCATGCTTGCTTCTCCAAAACACTCAAGATGGTGCATGGGAGTAGAGAAAGTATTTTTTTTTCTCTGTGGGTGGGTCACCAGACTCACACACACACAGCGGAGAGAGAAGTCTGGCTTGCCAGGCTAACGTTTTCAGACACTGTATTAATACAACATGTACTTTTTTACCATGTTTTCATGTGAGTTTTTAATATAACTTCTATTTACTGTAAACCACAGACTGAACTGAACTCCAGGGAGGGGGTGTGGGAGAGGTTGTGCATGGAGAGAGACCCACTAGTGCTGTCTGCTCTGATGTGGTCCTGGTTGGAACAGCTTAAGGAGCCAGTCATCAGCAGTGAAGATGTGAAAGCACTCAGTGAGACTAACGTCAACCCACAAGAGGCTCTCAATTCACTGGAGAAGGTATGCTAACAGTGTGCTGTGTTTGTTTATTGGTTAGCCTAGAATGTTTTTTTATTAAAAACCCATGTGTGATGGATTATGTTAGGGCCACAGACTGACTCTTCTTTGCATACTGGACTGCGCTGCTCGTCTTCTGCCTATGCCTGAAGATGTGGAGACTAGTTTTCTCACTCAAACAATAAAGGTGTTTACAAAGGTGAGAGCCAACACCTGTACAGTAGTTAATCGGTTTGTACTGTACATGCATTAGCTTCTGTCTCTGCTTTACAGATTGATCCTATCTCAGAAGAGAACAAGGGCTTGTACTCAACACTAAAGACTATTTTGACTTCTATTCTTCACGAGGTGTGTGACAAAGCTGTGGAGGAAAATGAACTGTCCTGATCCAGCCTTAACACTGTCTTGAAAATTCCTAAGCAGGGTTTGTAATGTTGGGCATTCATATATTTAAGCTACTTGTATAAAACACTGCTAAATTCTGCCAATGTCTTGACTTTGAAATGTATTTGAATACTGTAATTCTGTTTTATTTATTTAGCTCCTAATAGGCTTTTAAGCACTGCCATTCTTTGTCCATGTGCCACTGTTTACTACAACTTCTGTTGTAATGTTGAGGGGATGCTTTGAGTGAGTGAGAAGATCAGGTGTTTTAATGTAATGTTATTTAACTGTGCTGAGAAAGGGTTCTTATTTAAACCAAAATAGGTTTTAACACTGTGCAGAGAAAGTGAATTTAACTGTGTCTTATTTATTAAAAATGCAGATTTGTGTTATGTTCCTGAAGACAAGTCGCTTTCCTGCAAACGTAGTGTTTCTTAGACTGAAATGCAAACTGACGCTATTTTAAATGCAATGCAATTTAGTTAGACCACAGGGCATTGGGCTTTCCCCAATCAATACCAAAAACTGTACTGTTGTGCTTTCATTCATATACTGTATGTGAAACATCAATTTGCCTTGTCTACTCAATGATGGCCTCTCCGACTGCTGCTGTGATTATCTTAGAAACTGTAATAACACGTCCGTAAACAACATGAGACATAATACTGTGGGGAGTCTTTTTTTCATTGTTAAAAAATTAAAACTGACCTAAACTGACCTGCTAGAGCTGTGTGGATTGAGTTTTTGTAGATCTCAGAAGGAATACAACATTGCCTCCTGGTGTAAAATGTTCAGAAACATAGAATTCACCAAATACATTGCTTCTTTATTATTATTATTTTCTTGCAGTGGTTGGTAGATATTGTTTTTGAAACGTGCTTATGATTGAGGGGGGGCATATGGAGGGACTGGGCTTCCAACTAATTGCTCCCTTGTTCTGAATTGTATCCGATAGTATGTTCTTTACAAGCTGGCATGTGGTCTAGGCACTGATTCATATAGTGTTGATAGTCAGTGCAGAGAAGCATCCCTGTTATTTCCTGCTGGTTTGTGAGACATGGGGAGTAGGACATAGCGGTAGAGATGTAATATTAAAAACTCACATCTTAGTGCAGCTTAGATGGGAGCCATGGAAGAGCCCTGTTGGTTGGCATATTCGTTAATAAATATGTAATCTGATCTGGAGTTTTTAATTAAATAAGAAACTGTTAAAACGTTTAAATGCTTGACCAATAGAAGTCGAGTTGTACTCTTATTTATATCTCAATGGTTGTACTTAAGTCGCTCCCCTGGCCTCTGTAGAAACATCAAATCAAATACACCACTCAAAAACTTCACTATTATTGGTCAACGTAGTAACCCACAACTGTGGGAGAGATCACTTGCTTTACATCATAGAACAGGGCCAGATAGTCCATTAAAGCGTTTCTTAATTCCCTGTATTCCCGTCAGTTCCACTCCATTTCAGAAGGTGGCGCTGTGGCCACTACAGAACAGCCGTAGGAGACGCAGAGGGCGGGGTGCTTGTTCGACATGGCAGCCAGGTGGGTGCTCTCTCTTCTCTTTAACGTGTTTTATCTCAATTGTTGGTTAAACTATATATTGTTTGTAGTTATACAATGGTCAAGCGATTGACAAAGAGTACTTTGTTGTTTTAGTTTCTCCACGGATCTCATTGCTGCCGTATATTTTCTTTTGTTAATCCTAACCACGCTGGAACGTGCTCTACCGGGGCTGCTCGCTGCTAGCTTCATCAATGTGCTATTAGCTCAAGAGTTGAGCTGCACATAACAAATCTAATGCTGCAGATGTACAATTATGCGATGCATTACTCATTTTCTTATCATTTTGTAATTATTACAAAGTGTAGTTAATTCCGTTTCCAGAAGCCTAGTTTTTACTTGGCTAGCTTATGAACTGACTAGCTCCTGTAAGGAGTGCCCCTGTCAACTCGAGTTCAATTATGGGGCGTTACAGTATTTTAGATCCTCATTACTATGCATTTGTAAATAATACTTAAAATCGACAGTCTCGAGCAAAATCTGGCGCAGTGGATTGTAGGTTTTGAGAGAATGAGTTTGTCCAACATCAAGTCAGAATGCTCTGCGTGGGAGGGACCAGCAGCTGTCTAACCCTTCACACGAGACTGAGACGTTAAACCGTCTTCACTTCATGTTTGGTTAGCTCCATTAGAAAGCCCACCACGTCTGGTATTTATCATGTTTAGTGATTACGTCCTCTGCTTAATCTATAGTTTAGGATGTATAAGGTTAAGGGATGTATAGAAATAATATCCACTGGTCATGGTGGTTATTTATTGCGCTAATGTTCAGTTTATTGCAGAGTTGCCTGACCTTCCTTATTGTGCAGGTGACGGAAGAGTCTCCTAATTTACTGATGGAGAGTTGCTTGGTTTATTTATGTATAGTTGGAGAATACATCCTTCAAATTTAGCCCAAGTAGATTTTCTTACCATAACTCTCTATACCCACTTGGATTATTTACATTTGAAATAATCTTGGGAGTTTTATTCAAGGGAAATGAATGAATTAGTGGTGAGAAGAAGACTGGCTCGTATTGAATTAAAACTGTTCGCTGTATGTTTTATGTTAACAAATGTAGACCTCTGGAAACTAACTGTCCCTTGTTTTTCCACAGGTTTGGCCCAGTGTGTTGATGAAGTTGAGAGTTGACATACACCGTAGCAGCTGTGGGATGAGGTAGTGGGTTGTATAGTTTTAGGGTCACACCCGCACTGGGAGATAACTATTCAACCTACTGTCTTTCTCAAAGTGCTAAAGCCTTGTTGAACCACTGCCTTCACCGGTTACAGACGTCTCACCTGCTGTGTGTGGAGTGAGGTAGTAGATTGTATAGTTGTGGGGTAGTGATTTTTGCCCTGATTTGGAGATAACTATACAATCTATTGCCTTCCCTGCACATCTGCTCCTCGTCATCCGAATATGCTCTGAAATGAAATGTGTAATTTTTTGTAGTACCGCTTACATTGAAACATGAAGTAACTGAGAATGGTGTCGTCACATTTTTGTTATTGTGATGTTTGTAACCACATAACTCAAAAACTTAAAAATGATCTACTGCAAATAATTATGACAAATGAAATAAAACTCTTCAACCAAGATGTGCCCTTCCCTTTCTTTTGTAAAAGTGATAAACGTTACCATGATTAAAGTCATATTCACGCCCGTGATTAGGTCACAGTATACAGTTTATCACTACGGACACTCTATTAGCTCATATTTATTATATCCATATATAATATAATTATAATTATTATAATATAATTTTGTGTTTAGTACAGTTTAATGTTATTTATTAATTGTTTAAAAGATCATGGGTACAAGAGGCCGAAATGAGTTTCCTCTGTAGGGTGGCGGGGAGCTAGGGTGAGAAGCCACTCGGGAGGAGCTCAGAGTAGAGCCGCTGCTCCTTCACATCGAGAGCAGCAAGCTGAGGTAGCTCGGGCATCTGTTTTGGATGCCCCCTGGACGCTTCCCTTGGGAGGTGTTCCGGGTATGTCCCACTGGGAGGAGACCCCGGGGAAGACCTAGGACACGCTGGAGGGACTATGTCTCTCGGCTGGCCTGGGAACGCCTTGGAGTCCCCCCAGAAGAGCTGGAGGAAGTGCCTGTGGAGAGGGAAGTGTGGGCATCTCTGCTTAGACTGCTGCCTCCGTGACCCGGCCCCGGATAAGTGCTGGGATGGATGGGATGGATGGATGTTTTTATGTTTGTATCAAGTACTAATGATGTGACCTTGTTCATTCGTATGGCAATAAAACCTTTCTGATTCTGGCCCAATTTGGTAAAGGCTTTTATTTTTAATGTCATGCTTGACAGAGGTGTATATCTACATAGCGCTAATACAGTTAGGGTTTCTACCTATTTTTTATTTTCTTGTGTAGTAAACCAGCTCATGCAGGCAGTAGTTGTGCAGTTCTTCCTGCAGATGGCGCAACAGTCGAGTGGCTATGCGCAGACAGGACCACCGTGAAGTGAGGGAGGTCATGTCAGGAGCAGTGACTTTTTATTTAGGCCTAAATACTGTGTAATAGAATATTGATTTAATTCTGCCAGTATAATAAATATATTCAGTCTATGTCTATGCTTTGCTCTTTGATAGCGATGAGCAAAATCTGAAAAATTATGATTATTCAGTTTGTGGTTTACTGAGATTAACCAAATAAATAAATAAAATGCATAATTTACGCATGGGATAATGGTTTATAAAATAGGCAATACCCATATAGTCTATACTTGAGTAAAAGTAGCCCATGTGACTTATCTTTGGTGATGTGCCTACTGCCTATATCCAGTAGACATGAACTATTTATTTACCAATACAAAGTAAACCATTGTTTAACTATAACTACATTTCAGCAAACCAAGGCAATAAAAACGGCAGCTTACCACCAGTATACCACCAAAGAAAATGAACAAAAAATCTGACCGATGCTGCCAAAAGGCTATAAGGCTATTCAAGAACTCGTTAATCGACTTATAATTACAATAGTTCCTATAATATATTCAAGGTTAATGCCCTGTACGTGATGGAGGTAGAACTATGGGGCGGAGCCAGTGGTTCCGTCTCACATAAAAGGTGATCAGCCCCGCAGACAGCAGCCTTAAAGAGTCTACTGTCCTGGGAGGCCCGCAGTGGGATGTCCGGGAGCAGGTGCAAGACACTCCAACCCCTTCTCCAGCTCTCCAGACCTGCGCGTACCTCCAAGCCCACGCCCCGCATGCAGTGAGCTCCACACGGACTGCGCACCTGTAGACACTGCCCCAATGTCCCGGTTCAGCCTCGCTCCTCCGGACCCCGAACAAATGAATCTGCCGCCAGTACCACCAGGACAACACGAGCTTTGGTTGGTCTACGGGAGCATTACCCACGCCTCGGTCCCGCGGGATTTCACACACAAATAAGATCCAATTTTGGACACACTTAGGCACCATGAAGAAGAAGACACGGCGCTGGATTTTTCACTTTTTCTTGTGCCTGGGAATAGTGTATCTGAAAATAGGGTGAGTCAGATGTTTGAAATTGTTGTTGCTGCAATAAAGTTGTGCAATTACCTGTTGGTAGAAAGAATGAAGAGAATGTGCTGCAGCAAAATATACATTTACACAATACAGGCTCAACATTTTTTATATTAGAGTGGTACATTTTCCAAAGCCTCTTCTTGTAGGCCTATATACCCCTGTTTACCCCTAAGCCAAAATACTCGTTGAAAAAAAATGAATAACTCCTAAAAAGTATTTAGAAGGAAAATTCCAATATTTGAAATCATAAACTGATGTCTTTGATGATTTTGTGTTATTCTGCAGCTCTTGATTCAACTGTAGTACAAACCTTGCATTAACTATAGGCCTCTAATTGAAATTCTGGATGTCTGGCCTTTATAAAACAGAAACAAGGTGAATACAGGAATTACATTCCATTTGTCATTGACCACAGGGTTCACCTGAAGGCTGCAGCCAGTATAGAGAACAACAGCCTCCAGGAGCCACTGTTCCTCTGCTGCTTTTCTATGTTAGTGGTTGACTGCCATGGCTGGATGACATTTAACATTAGGGATGCACAACTAGAAGTGGGGCAGCGTTCACCCTGCAGAGGGTCGTCGGTTCTAATCCCCGCCTGAGCGTGAATTGTTGTTCCTGGGCTAGACACTTAACCCACTTTGCCTATGAATGAATGTGGTTGCTTTTTGGCGGGGGTCAGAGGGGTCGTAGGCGCAAATTGGCAACCATGCTTCTGTCAGACCCAGGGCAGCTGTGGCTACACAAGTAGCTTACCACCACTGAGTGTGACTGTGGAGTCAATGAATAATGTTCAATACTATCACTAAGGAGTGTCCTTTTTATTGTGTCCTTTTTATTGTGATTATCTAGGCTCTATGGCCTGTGTTTCTATTTTTTAAATTATTATGTACAGATCATTGGGAAAGTCCTCTAAAGTAATCTGAATCTAAAGGTTATGATTATCAAAACTAGATGGTAACTAACTAACTAACTAACTAACTAACTAACTAACTAACTAACTAACTAACTAACTAACTAACTAATTTATGTCAAAAGTTGATCCGATGTGACAAAGTGTATTTGGTTGGTGCTTCAGTAGTTCATCAAAGATACCAGTGAATGGTGAATACCTGTGTTTCTCATGTCTCCTTGATCACAGGGGGCTGTCATCAGTGGTTGCCTTGGGAGCCAGCATCATCTGTAATAAAATCCCCGGCTTGGCCCCTCGTCAGAGGACGATCTGTCAGAGCCGACCTGATGCCATCATTGTGATCGGAGAGGGCGTGCAAATGAGCATCAATGAGTGTCAGTTTCAGTTCCGACACAGCCGCTGGAACTGCTCTGCCCTTGGAGAGAGGACTGTGTTTGGAAAAGAGCTTAAAGTGGGTATGTTGCACATCTGATCCTTTAATTAATCATTACATCTTTAAGATAGAGCTCTGCTTCACCAAGTAGGCTTATGTCCTCTATCTAAACACATCTGTCTAGTCCTCTTTTGTTTGCATCTGTTGCCCTAGTATCTCACGAATCACAATTGGAGGCCTCTCTCCATGCAATACTTAAGGCAAGTGCACAATGTGCATTATGTTGAGCTGTAAATTCATTGTAAGCATCAACTTAAACACGACCTGATTCCCCTTAGTCTAGATGACTGCCCTCTCTATAATAATGTAAGATAAGATATATCTCTACAGGGACTTTTCAGTTGTGTGTCATTTTATAAATATACAGAATTAAAACTTAAACATTCTAGTCAGATAATCAGACTGTAGCCTCTCATCTGATTGTACAAACAATATCGTCATATTTTTTCTTAAATTTTCAAAAACCTTCAGCTGAGAGTTCATTTGTTTTTGGTGGAAAGATAAACCCTTGATTTTGCTCCTGTCTGTGGAATAATGCTCCAGGCAATGCTTGCTTCGATGACAGCACTACAGAAATAAACAGGGAGTCACATTTATGGACACTTTTCCGTTGTCTACTCAGTTGAAGAAGGTGGAGGTTTGGCATCAAGTTTCACTGCAAAATACTGTATAATAGACCTGAGAAATTAACTTATGACATTTTGCCAATACAGAAAATTTCTGTGTTGCATATCAATTTGAGGATGTTCTGTGATTAAACATAGAAGCTGCATTTCCTACTCCTGTTAGTTTGTGACATGCTCCTATCCAGGTTATAATCCATTACTTATAAAGATGTAATGGTTAAGATAACTATGCTTAACTGAGTTACTTGAATCTGACTCTGACCAGATATGTGTAGCTGGAGTTTTGCCTTAGCTTAGAATTAGGGCTAGGACGATCCGCTTCTATCACGATATGCTATAATCATGATACTTTGGTGCCGATACGATACGTGAAGTGATACCAGTTTTCATTTTGATACCAATCAATGTTCAAAACATTTTTGCCCAGCCCTACGTAAAATATTTGCATAATTCCACAGTGTGGATATGGAGGGCGTGAAGAGACATGATCAAATAAACCCGCGGGCTTCACATTTGAAAGAAATAACAAACCTTAAAAATATTCAGAATCCGTGTTCTCTAATTTCTTTTAGTTTCACTTTATAAGCAAACTGAGCTCTTAGACACTTTTCCTGTAACATTTTATGGCACTTTTGATTAATGTGAGTTTCAGTTAAGTCATTTCAACCAGCTAATCCCCCAATCAAGACCTTTGAACGTGAGTAGATACAACAGGCATTTACTTTACATAGAATAATGATGGTGTCTTTATTGAATTAGATCACTTACCTTTGGTCATCATAAAACTGTATTTTTTCTCATCTTTGTTGACTACTTTTTGTTCTGATTTATACCACGCATCATCATTAATACCAGCGCAAATAGATACTGTAATAGTTAATAGTGTAATAGTTTTTTGTACTTGCTCTGAAATACTCACATAAGCTGATGTGAGGCTGCAGGTGAGAGCAGGTCAGTGGAGCTCTGGTCCAGCTGCCTCTCACTGACTGCAGCTCAGTCCATTGTAGTGTGTCAGTAGACTGGAACACTGATAACCGAGGAATACATACTCTTAGCTCTGTTGGCAGTGGTGCAGCAATGTACAATATTTTGGCTTCACTTGGGCTCCCCACCCACCAAGCTGGCTTCTTAGACCATCCTTCATCCTTCAGTAAAATGTGCTCCCTCTGTCCTCAGAGATTCAGTTATTTGCACAAAAATGTATACAATTTCAAATAATTCCCTTGTTAACAGCTTGTGATTTTGCAAATATTTTTTCACTGACATTTCTATTCATTAAAATGTAACCACAATACTGATTTTAGCAGGAAGCAGGTATATGTAATGCATCACATCTGAGTTTCACTACAGATTAATGCAATGTGAAAACACAAGTAACCACACTATTTTGGTGTTCATATGCCCGAGTGACTCCCATTAAGAAATAATAGCTAAATACCTGAATCAATTTGATGTCAATAGTCTGTATTTAGATAATATATTTTCACTGCCATTTCTATTCAGTGCCTTTACAAGCGTTAGGGAACCAGAATTTCAAATTGCATCAAAATGTCTTAAATAATAATGCATGTTATTACTACCTATTGCTACTACAGTTAAGGTCTGAGGGATGTTCATATGCACTTCCTTTCAATACATGTAATATACTGTGTCCATGAGGGACCTATTCATTTTAATTAAAGGGCGCAGTTGACCTGAAGAGTGTAGATTTATGGAGAGGCTATCCATCGTGGTAGGGAGGCCTGCATGCCTCACAGATTCACCTCCGTAGGGTGGATCCCAGCGTGACAGCAGCTGGGACAGTGGCCAACACCAGGCCGTACTTTTTAATATTTCACTTTGACGACTCTACAGCCAGCAGACTTTTGATTGGTAGGAAGTCACAAGGTTAATCTCACAAAGATACTGGGGTTTCTTCAATTTTGCTGGCAGACCTTTCGATTCTGTTGGTGTTGTTTCCACGGCGCTTGATTAATTAATCTGACTTGGCTGGGTTCATGCTATTTATATATATTTTTTTTGCAGCTATGCCCGGTATTTAAGGAGGCTTGACAGTACCTGAATTAGTGAGTTCTGTTGCATGTATTGTGTCCAAACGCCTGTCTTTGTGTTTTAGGCAGTAAAGAGGCTGCCTTCACATACGCCATTATCTCTGCCGGAGTGGCCCATGCGGTGACAGCGGCCTGCACCCAGGGCAGTCTGAGCGGCTGCGGCTGTGACAAGGAGAAACAGGGCTTCTACAACCAGGAGGAGGGCTGGAAGTGGGGCGGCTGCTCGGCGGACATCCACTATGGCCTCGGCTTCTCCAAAGTCTTTGTGGACGCACGAGAGATCAAGCAGAATGCACGGACTCTCATGAACCTTCATAACAACGAAGTGGGTCGAAAGGTAGGTTTGGACATCTCTCAGCATATTGTAAATAGGGATCGCTGGAGAGGCTTTCAGGGCTGCATGATAAACAGTGTGATTAAAGGGGTTCTATTATGTGAAATTGACCTTTTAAAGCTTTCAAAACATCAAAAACATTCCAGAGTGGTTTTCTGAGCCGTTATCACCTTGAATCAACTCATTCAATTTTTGTTCGTCACTCCTCCTCCTCCTCCTCTGTAAGCGTTTATACCGGAAGTGGGTACTCTCTGGGTGTCTTCCTCCCTCAGTCAAAAGGCCTGCATGTTTAGGAGAATTTTATAATAATCTAATAGGATTATGTATAGTATAGTGGATACATTATAATATAATGATATTATAATGTATCCACTATACTATACAATTATAATTTTGCTAATTTAGAAAATAAATTAAAACATTAGTGATTGGGGTATTTTTAATTATAGCTGAAGCCAAGTAAATGTTAATAGATACTCCAGCATTTAGCATTTTCCACGTCCAATCAGATTTGAGCTTGAATACCTCTGAGAGTCTGAACATTACCTTGATCAATGAGCAGTATTAAAGCCAATTAAAGCCCACAAACTAAGTCAGGTCGAGAGGATAGACATGGACCAGGATGTAGACCTGCATTAGTCCACTCACACGAATGTCAGATCAATAAAAACTGCAGCTCTGAGACCAAAGCTAATAGAAAAAAGAGACCCTGAGATACTGCCCATGAATAAAAACTGATATAGGATGGTGCTCCCTGAGATGTAGCCATACCGTGTCTTTACAAGAAGCAAAATTATTTTCTTCATGGACTCATGTTAGGGAATCTTTGCACCGGAAAAGAGCAAACTAACAGGAAGCATGCCGGTGCATTGCTCAAATCACCACCAGCAGCAATAACATAAACAGAGTTTGATATTAGCCTGGTATTAGGTTAAGGCTGCTAGGGGAAATCTGTCAGGAGCAGAGGGCAACCGCAGTGCCGCGCCCAGGGACCCATCTCCAGATTTTGAGTCAGGATCTTCTTGGTCTGGATGTACCTAGGTGGAAGATTAGCCTATTGTGCATGTTTTAGGTTGATGATGTATCAAAATACCCAGAGAAAACCCACCTAAACATGGGGAGAAACATGCTACCTGTTTTGAGAATCAAACCAGGAACCTTCTTGCTTTGCGGTGACTTTACCACCGTGCTGCCATCCATCCATCCATCTTCTTCCGCTTATCCGAGGCCGGGTCACGGAGGCATCAGTCTAAGCAGGGACGCCCAGACTTCCCGCTCCCGGACACTTCCTCCAGCTCTTCCGGAGGAATCCTGAGGCGTTCCCAGGCCAACTGAGAGACACAGTCCCTCCAGTGTGTCCTGGGTCTTTCCCTGGGCCTCCTTCCAGTGGGACCTGCCTGAAACACCTCCTCCATCCGAAACAGATGCCCGAGCCACCTCAGCTGACTCCTCTCAATGTGGAGGAGCAGTGGCTCTACTCCGAGCTCCTCCCGAGGGAGCGCCCAGCCACTCGTCGGAGAAAACCCATTTCGGCCGCTTGCATCTGAGATCTTGTCCTTTCGGTCATGACCCAAAGCTCATGACCATAGGTGAGAGTCGGAGCGTAGATTGACCAGTAAATCGAGAGCTTCACCGATCCGCCTGTCAATCTCACGCTCCATCCTTCCCTCACTCGGGAACAAGACCCAAAGATACTTGAACTCCTCCACTTGAGGCAGGGACTCTCCTCCAACCTGGAGATACTATATTGTATTTCAATCAAAATTGTTCTCTTGGCACCATATCACCCACATCTAACTCACAATACAGACTATAATGTAAATTTCTGTTTACACATTTTAAAGTTTTCTCTATTGTGAAATGCCACTTCAAACACCTTACCCAAAGGCTGCAAGTATTCAAGTATTCGAGTATTCAAACAGACCTTAGAGTTACAACGCATATAATATGTTTGAATTTTATTTACTTCTTTACACCACTTCCAGTATATATTCATAACACAACCTGGCCTGATTGCTCCCATGAATAATTCACTGTATATATTTTCCTTAGATACACCTCATAGCAATTGCTCATATTTTTAGGACAGGAATTTTGAATTTATGTGGATGTAAATTAGGGGTGGTCAATATGGTAAAAATATATAATTATCAGGCCAAGATCACAATTTAGATTTTATAACAATTTTAGCTGACAGTGAATTTGAAAGACTACTACTTTATAAACCAATGTGCATCTAATCCAGGGTTCATCATAATGCTAATAATATTGCCTGCATGTCTCAAAAGTGGCAAACATAAATGATTTTTCCTGAAGTTTTTACAACAGCTTTTTTCTGAATGAGCAGACAAGCAAAAGAAACTCAAATTCATTTTTTAAACTAACTGTATGTAATTTCATTGCAGCTGTGGATAAACTCAGGACCCTTACCTTTGTTATTCTTATACCCAACATTGTCTGAATGGCTGCTGTTTTGTTAGATCATGATATTTCCCTGCAGATGCGTTGGTCGTATTTTCTGGGAAGTTTATGACCGGTACAGTAGTCGATGTGTGATACATATTCATAGTCTTTTTATCGCTGGGTTTTTGCCCCACAGTTTCTCACTTGCGTAGAGCCTCGGTCGATGCAAGTATCTTGTGACAGGTAAAGGTCCACAGAAAGGGCTTGACATCTGTCTTAAAAGTTGCTCATTTATTTATTTATATTCTGCTAATTTGGGGCTATGGGCTTTAGGCGGGGGACTCCCTGGACACAATATTTTAAGGCAGTTTAGTGTAACCAATAATACTAGCACATGCATCTCTTTGGATGGAAGCCAGAGTACCAGAGAACCCACAGTAACACCGGGAGGACATGCAGACTTCCTCCTTGTTTATGCAA
>JAVQKC010011018.1:0-54688 GCA_036025475.1 Philypnodon macrostomus
GGTCTAAACCAGGTCAAATCCTGGTCTAAACCAGGTCTAAACCAGGACTAAACCAGGTCTAAACCAGGTCTAAACCAGGTCTAAACCAGGTCTAAACCAGGACTAAACCAGGTCTAAACCTGGTCTAAACCAGGACTAAACCAGGTCTAAACCAAGTCTAAACCAAGTCTAAACCAAGTCTAAACCAAGTCTAAACCAGGTCTAAACCAGGTGTAAACCAGGTGTAAACCAGGTGTAAACCAGGATTAAACCAGGATTAAACCAGGACTAAACCAGGACTAAACCAGGACTAAACCAGGGATAATCCAGGTCTAAAACGGGACTAAAACAGGACTAAAATCAGGTCAAAACCAGGTCTAAACCAGGTCTAAACCAAGACTAAACCAGGTCTAAACCAGGACTAAACCAGTTCTAAACCAGGACTAATCCATGTCTAAACTAGGTCAAAACCAGGACTAAGCCAAGTCCAAACCAGGTCTAAACCAGATCTGAGCCAGGTCTAAACCAGGACTAAACCAGGTCTAAACCAGCACTAAACAAGGTCTAAACCAGGTCTAAACCAGGTCTAAACCAAGTCCAAACCAGGACTAAACCAGGACTAAACCAGGACCAAACCAGGTCCAAACCAGGTCTAAATCAGCACTAAACCAGGACTAAACCAGGACTAAACCCGGTCTAAACCAGGACTAAACCAGATTATGATGGCAGTTACTTCTAACGCCCCCTATAGAAAGAATGTAGTTTTAGGTAATTTTCAAAATTTGGCAAAAATATTCTTCACAAACATCCAGACAAATCAATAAAGTCAAATAGACCCTTCCCATGTTTGTCATGGTTTTGGGGCGGGGCCTCTTAATTGCTCATTAACAATATTAAAACCCTTAGAAATTACACAATGTCTGATTAAGGTGACAGTTGTAGCAGACGTATGGGGCAGACGTATGGGGCTTGTTTTACCTTATGAACTGGGTCATGCCATTTCTTTCTCGGTGTCTGTAAACCAAGACAATAGGACAAGACTAAACTATTGTCTCTCTCCCTTCACTCTGCTCACTGCCTTAAGCTGCCATGATCAGCTTGTGTAAAAAACTGGTTCGCTCATTCGTCTGCCTGTGCTGAGCCTGTTGTTGCTGCAAAAATGTCACTTTCAGAAAAGACCAAAAAAAAGATAGCCCTGTGTTGTTGTATATTGCCCAATTCTCTAAGTGAATTATGCAGTCCCACCACAGGCGAAATATATTTAAATGGTTTGGTACATCAGCTCAAAATATGTTGATTTTGAAGCTTTAGTCTATCCAACAATACATAATAATAATAATAATAATAATAATAATAATAATAATAATAATAATAATAATAATGCATTAGTTTTATACAGCACTTTTCTCAAGACTCAAATTATTCATTCACAGTCACACCCGGTGTAGGTAAGCTACTTGCCCTGGGGCACATTGACAGAGGGGGTGGCTGCCAGTCTGCGCCTACAGCCCTTCCAACCACCACCACATTCATTCATTCATTCATCTACTGTAACAGTTTGAATATTTCACATTTCAGAGTACGGACTTCGTCTAGGCAGCCAGCTGTTCATCAAAGAGATGACAAGTACAGGACTGGCCAGCAGAGACGGAAACTTGCAGGAGGGAGATATCATACTAAAGGTATTTCCAAATTTTGTCTGACAAAGTATATTTCAATCAAAATACCTACATCCCCGATTGTCTCTTTTTAATAAGAAAACTCTCATGAAACAGTAATAGTGTTTGAATAATGAGCTTTAGCGTCTCTTTATGTGAATATGAATGCTTAAATCTCCCTAATTGTCTGTAATCTATCCATCCTTCAGATTAACGGCACAGCAACTGAGAACCTGTCTCTAAGCGATGCGGGAAAGCTCATAGAGAAATCTCGAGGCAAACTGCAGCTGGTGGTGCAGAGAGACCGCAGCCAGGTCCTCATCCGGGTGCCTCCAATGGTGGACAGTGACTCGGAGCTCGATGGTGAGACACGGCCCACGCTGAAAGGCAGCCGGTCCTATCCAGTGTAAAAAAAACAAAAACAAATGGCACCATTCTGTGTGTTTAGTGTGCTCCCAAAAATATCCCCTGCTTTTCCCAGTGTGTCTCTGGTCTTCAGTCAGTCACTTAGATTGTCATGACTTTGTATTTAGGGGGGGTTGTCTTTATGGTTATCTTTTATTAGGATTTTGACAGGACATTAGGGCAAAAAAGAAAGACATGGAGCTAGGTGGTTGAGTTGGGAACTGAACCCACCACAACCACCACCCTGTCTATTTTTAGAAAGTCATTACTAACACAAGCAATTTTTGAGGGTTTTGGTTCTGGTTGTTTGTTTTAGTCTTTGGTGTGTTTGGTATTATCAGTCATCTAACCACTAGGAACAGATTGGTTTTAAAAGCACAAATGCAAAAAATATGCAGATTTGTATAGATCTAATCCTTTTGTAAACGAGTTTGGGCACTGAATCCTCGGTTCATTCCAGCCATTCCAGTTTTTTTTTACAAGGGAGTGCAATAGTACATTAGGTTCCTTTGGCTCCACATTACTAACATGTTCTGACTTGTTTGAACTTTACCATTTGTAAAATTCTATTTAAAAAAAGGATTTGTATCTAGTATGGTTTGTAATGACTCTTAATTGTCGTCTACTGGTTTATACAATAAAAGTCTCCTTTGATCAGTGCTCTTAATTAATTGTACTTTATTATTTAGTAACAAGCCCAATAATGAGCCTGCCCTGATCCCAGAGCAGTGCACATGTACCTTCACTTTTATACCTGTTTTGATGTCACATGACCTGACTGTGTGCTGTGATTGGTCACCTCAGATAAATGGTGTGACTGGATTGTTGTGGGAGGGAGGAGGGGGGTTTCGCCTGTAGACTTGTGACCCATTTTTTGCATGTTTTTGTGTTCGCACCAGCCTCTGGCAGTGTGATCTAATCCACGTCATAATCCTGCTACTGGAGCCAACACAATTTCATTAAGTTTAAGGCCGGTGCTGCCTTTAAATCACCTCACTGCCTCCATTTCATTTGGGCTTTTCTAAAAGACTTTGGGGGTAACGTCTTTGTATCTGTCAAACTGCCTTTTACCACCCTGAAACTTAATGCTATTTACAACTAGAATTTCATAGGAATTGCATCAAAAGTTCTTCTAAGAAATGTTCTTGTTTCAGATGTGCCTCCATCTAACTTTATCCTCAGCATCCACTTCCCTTATACCTTTCTTTATTTTCTCTATATCCCTAAATCCCGTATTTGGTCTTCTTCTAGGCTTCACTTTATTACTTCTTTCCAAACAGGCACAACTTGGTAGATGGTAGATTCCAACGTTTCCCATTGATTCATTTGTAAATAGAGATTCAATGCATATAGTAGTTGTGACATGTTGAACTGTGTGTGCTGTGTTACAGACATCTCTGAGATTGAGTCGTATCGCTCATATTCACCACAAGACGACCGGCGAGGTCATCACTCAGACCTCTCCTCACATTCTTCCAACGAGAGACTCCGAGAGAAGCCCAGGTAAGACAACAGTGGACCCCGGTTAGAGTAAAGTATGCAAAGTTCAACATACTCTGCGGTCACCTACATAGTCAGGCTTTAGTTGAGTAAACTTGGCAGGCTTTGAGAAACAAACTTAAAAAAGAAATGATTACATGAAAAAGCAACAAAACACTATTGCTAAAAAGACAAACACAATTCTTTTTAAGTTCTATAAATGTACTTATTTTTTAGATGGAATGATACACCAAATGCCATATATATATATATATATATATATATATATATATATATATATATATATATAAAACAGGGAAGTATGTGATAGAGGAGACTTTTTCTCGGACATTATATGTCAGTATATTTTCCATGGAGCATTGATTCAAATACAGCCAAAGCACACCAGTCTACGCATTACATCTGACCAGTCTGCTCCGCTGACATTCAGTCCAGGCTGGCTATCGCTCAGTTTTGCCCAAGGAGAAACGCTACGGTGCTCTCTCTTTCAAACACAGCCTGAAACCCAGTCACAGCACAGGCACATTCTCTTTTGTTCTGGGAGCAGTCTACTAATTCAAGCTTCAGCCCAGTTTAAAGACCAACATCACTGCTGTACTTTGTTGCTAAATAGGAGCAAATATCAAAGACTTTACATTTTACATTAATTTGAGCGCACCTTTATTGATCAGATATTTTAGTGTTGTGACCATGGTATAAGCACATTAAATTATTTTATTAAATAAAAGTATAATACCAATCCAGGGTTTGTGAGAAGGATAATGCAGGATTAGGATGATAGTTGCTTCATCACTGTAATAACTCCAAAGAGCCTCAATCGTAATTATTTGATTTGATCAATCTATGTGAATTTAGTAAAATGTCTAATGTTCCTGTCTTTAGATTGTCTTATATTTTATGTTTCAACCTAATGCCCATAGTTTATTCTGTTTTTTTAAGGTTCTCTGAGTGTTTTCTTCTGAGACCACCTCCAACAAACTGGAGCATGAAAACATTGTAATCATTATATTACAGTAAAGAATTTGATTGCAATTTCTTAAACTATTGAAATTAAGGGTCTGTCGTGCCTAAAGTCAAAGACCATCTTTTTCATTTCAGATGTGTTTAAGATAAGTTTTCCTGATTCTATTTACCAAGCGTACTGATGAGTTCTATTGTTCTTAACAGAGAAGAGCCGACAAGTCGTTTGGCCAAAATGGGTGCCATGGCCACACCGTTCAGAGGTCCCAATGAGGACAAAGCCCCTGTGTCCATAGAGAGGGAGGAGCCCCGGCCCGAGACACCTCCAGGTAAAGAGTTGCTTAATTTACTTAATTTCAGCAGCCACATGTCACTGGAATGTGAGTTCTTACAACATTTATATGTATTGATGTTTTTGTAGTGGTCATCATCCCAAAGGTACATGCTGCTCCCAAAGTGCCTCTGAAAGCCAGCATAGAGGACCAGGAAATCTATGGGTCAATAAACAATTTAATTTTATTGTCACTTTACAACACAGACAACTGTCTTCACTAGATAAACATTTTTGTGTGTTCACAGGCCCAACACGATGATGGTGCGTTTTGTCAAAGGAGACAGTGTTGGTCTGAGGCTGGCAGGAGGAAATGATGTGGGAATCTTTATCGCCGGAGTTCAGGAGGACAGCGCCGCTGAGCAAGAAGGCCTTTGCACTGGAGACCAGATCATGAAGGTCAGGCTGGAGGCTCTTTATGTGCAGCTTGTAATATTATAAAAAATATTTATTAACATAAGAACATAGCAGTGTTTAGAGATACATTTTTGGTTGTTCAAGGTAAACAAAATGGACTTTAGAGGGATGGTGCGAGAAGATGCTGTGCTGTATTTGTTGGAGGTGCCCAAAGGAGAAGAAGTCACTATTTTAGCTCAGAGCAAACCAGAAGGTATACAAATCAGGATAGATGGAAAAAGAACTAGAAAAATAATGAATAATTTATTTACATTTTGTATTTTCCCCCAGTGTACAAGGACATTTTAGCATCAGGGCGCGGTGACTCATTCTTCATCAGAACACACTTTGAGTATGAGAAGGAGGCCCCTCAGAGTCTGCCCTTCTCCAGAGGAGAGATCTTCAAAGTGACTGACACACTGTATGACGGTAAACTGGGACATTGGCTGGCCATCCGCACAGACAAGGACAACCAGCTGCTGGAGAAAGGCATCGTTCCCAACAAGAGCAGGTCTGTAAGAGTCCACTCCTAGTGTTTCCTCAGTGGCTTTGGAAAGGCCCTTTTGAAAAGTAGATGATGTATCTCTGGCTTAGCTTTTCTTTCTGCAAGTTCATTAAGCCAGTTTGAGCAGATGCCCTGAGTTTCATTGACACTATAAACACTGACATAATCCTACACAGTAGGAAATAATGTCACCACAAGATCCTAAAGAGAAACGGCTAAAGAGTACATTCAGTGAGATAGTCTTGCATTTTGTGCAGAGCCGAACAAATGGCCAATGTGCAGAACGCAGCTCGAGCAGCTTCAGGAAATGACCGCGGAGACTTCTGGAGACTCAGAGGTCAAAGGGCAGCCAAGAAGAAGGACTTGAGGAAGAGTAGAGAGGACCTCAGCGCTGTTCCTGTCACAACACGCTTTCCAGCCTATGAGAGGGTGGTGCTACGGGAAGGTACCACTAAAAATTAAGTACTTCAGATTTATTAAAAATAATGGTCTTTGTTTAATCTTCATTGTTTTTTTCCCATTGTCAGCTGGGTTTAGAAGGCCTGTGGTGATATTTGGTCCTATTTCGGATGCCGTTAATGACAAGCTGGCTACAGACTTACCCAATGAGTTTGTCATCGCAAGTATGTCACACTGCTTCACTTCAATTTTTCCATTTCAATTGAAATTACTGAGGCTGTGTGTCCTGGAGATTAACTTTAACTTAAAAATGTAAAATGTAAAAAGTCCCTTATTTACTTTTTATGACAATTTTGTTAGACATTTTTCTTTTCTTTTTTTTTTTTTAAGAAACTGAGCCAAAAGATGCAGGAAGTGAGAAGTCGGGTGTTGTAAGACTGAACACCATTCGGCAAATCATTGAACAGGTAAAACATTTTTTTACCTGATGTACGGAATTGGACACCAACAAGAATAGCAAATGTTGCCTCATTTTATATATTTCAGTTTAGTTGATTAGTACTAAATATATGATGTCATTACTGTGGTACAATGATTGTGTTTTGAGTTAAGGTGATTAACACTGCTTGGTTGTAACCAGTCAAAATCCATTTTTGAGCAGGCATTATTGGAAAAAAACATGTGCTATCAGATGTGCTTAAATTCAAGAGAAAAAAAACACTTTGTTTCACCTCAAAATCATGCTTTTCTCTAAACTTGTGCTTCCTCAGGATCTACACGCCCTGCTGGATGTAACTCCTAAAGCCGTGGACACACTCAACTACACCCAGTGGTACCCCATAGTGGTCTTCCTAAACCCGGACAGCAAACAGGGGGTGAAGACCATGAGGAACCGTCTGGTGCCAGGCTCCAACCGCAGCGCCCGAAAACTGTACGAACAGGCAGTACGGCTGAGGAAGACCTGCTCTCACCTGTTCACTGGTGAGTTTAACCACCACTTCTTCTAATGAAGCATCCCCATTACCCACAGACTATAAAATGATGGTTGGAAACACAGCTATTTTCTAATTTAATTTAATTTAGAACTAAGCTTGTACTTGCACTGCACCAACTGTACCGCGCCCAGGCCCAGATTGCCCCTAAAGTACTGTACATTTTCCCAAGTGTGCCCGGGCACGGTACAATTGGCTTTATAATAAAAGATGCAGCAATTTGCCTCACAGTAAAAAGTTTTAAAATGCATTATGAAACAGTAAAGACACAAAGAAACAACAGGACTGATCGTTGGGCTCACTGTTTTGATTAATTTGAAATGTCAGCAGCCATTTCGAGGCTCTCCTCACATCCAGCTGCCTTCATAAAACTTTAAGCATAATCCTACAGCACGGCGGAGGACCACGTTTCCTCAACGCAACTCATAACAAGACACAAAATGATGTTGTCCTGGCACTGTGGAAACAAATAGGGCATCCTGATGATGTTAGCAGTAGCCTGCAGTCTCCCTGGTGACGTAACTGGGCTGTGGCGCGGTACACTTGGGCAGTGTGAGTGTGGGCCAGCTGAGGCTATAGAACACTATACAAATGTTTTGCTGTTTCAAAATTATTTCCAGTTAACAGTTGTTTTCTCTTGATAAAACTGACTGGGCTGAGTTTGTTTTTGTTTTTTTGCAGCCACCATTGACCTGAACAATGCTAACGATGCGTGGTATGGCAGTGTGAAGGACTCTATCCGTGAGCAGCAGGAGCGGGCCGTGTGGGTCTGTGAGAGCAAGGTGAGCCAATCATCGACTTTATGCAAAAGTTCGGACTCAATATTATTCCTATTTGGTGGCTCCAACACAAGGTTTGGACCGAGGACATGAAGTTAGTTGGAAAGAGAGCGGAATGCAGAGGGTTAGATGGATGCCTATGGTGACCACTGAAGTGATTTTGAAAATTTAGATGAAAAAGTCTCAAGTGTGTCTGGTGTTCTGAATGTTCTCAGCTGGATGGTTCAGAGGAGGACCTGGACCTTCACGATGACCGCATGTCTTACCTGTCAACAATGAGCGCGGACTACCTGAGCATGGACAGCCGTCTGACCAGCGACTATGAGGACACAGCGGATGAGGGTGGGGCTTACACAGACAACGAGCTGGACGAGACTCTGGATGAACCACAACCTGTGTCGGCCATTGGACGCTCCTCTGAGCCCGTCCTGCCTGATGATGTGAGTATACACATTTACTTTCATTTTGACGTGTTTTTTTTCAAGGAATGGAGACCAATGAAAATCCCACCAACATTTCCCACAATGGCAAATTATCAACTGGACACCAAAATTTCCGATACCATTAAAGCATTATTTTATTTTTGAGAACCAGCATTCACTTCTGCAAAAAAAATAATCTGCAGTAGCTTGGATTAGTAAACTTGAGATCAATAATGGATGGAAACATTTCAGTTTTGTCTTCATCAGCTTTAATGTCTTGTAATTTTCCACCTCAGAAAATTTTAAATAAAGACCTTACATGGCACACTCCTGCTAATATGGTGCTAAATATTTAGTTATGTTATATGTCATTTTTAATATCATTATAGAATGCAATTGTATTAATCACAGTAAAACACCAATAACAGTCTTCAGTGCAAGCCTGTATGCTGTATAGGTTGATGTGCCATTTGTTAAGCGATTTGAACCTAGGTCATGTCATATCACTGAAGTTGGAGTGACAGTCCTGTATTGTACTGGTGCTTCTGTTTATGTAGAGGACTCTGCCTGAGCCTCGGGGCCGAATGAGGAGGGCAGGCAGCAGAGAGATGCTCCACAGAGACCCCAGTCCACCCCCTTCATTTGTCCCTGAACCCCCAAAGGTGAGCTCCTTAACTTCATCCCATCCTCTATACCACTGCCTCTCCCCTTTTTATGTATGCTCTCACTGGGAATAAACAGGCTCAATTTATCTCAATGTAATAATATCGGCGAAACAATGACATTATGGAATCACGTTGGTCCACGTCCGAAGATCCAACGCAATAACTCAAAAGGTTTTGGCGGGATCTTTTTCAACTTTACAGGTACATATGAAGATGCTGAACTGGATTGAGTTTGGTACTTCTACGATTAATAATAATTAACTAATTAATGCCTTGACACACACTTTTATTGAGCCAATAATCCTGCTGAACATAAACAAAATTGCATAAATTTTGGCACAGTGGTCCGGGCAATTGTATACTTAATGTACATAGGCACATTACAGAGGTCAAATAAAGAATGCCTCTATAGCGCCCCCATGTGAATTATTTAATTGTCATTAATCGAAGATGTACCAAACTCAATCCAGTTCTGCATCTTCATGATCTGTACCTGTGTGCAACAGTTGAAAAAAGATCCAGCAATTCGTTTTTTTGAGTTATCGCGTTAAAGCTAGGATCTGCGGTCGTGGATGAACACCGACGTGATTCCATAATATCGTTGTTTCGCTGATATAATTAATATCACTATATTTGACACTTTACTGAACCACTGTCTTTGCCTTATCTTGCAATAGTTCTGAATAAATGAAAAAGACTGGAGCCACACAAACACTAATAGTTGTTCCTTGGCTGATAACTATGTTGAGTTATCTCTTAAACTCTAACTCAGGTCAGCGTCAGTAGGAGCTGCTAACGAGTTTAGGTAAAAAACACCAGATGTCTGCAGTGAAGTGAGGTGGATGTTCTGTTTACTTACAGACCATCTCCAGGGTGTTGACGTCTATATTGCCACCCACTACGCCGCCTTTCGAGTCCAGCTTGGAGCGGCCCAGACCAACGCACATGCTGATCTCCCGGTCCCGGTTACTGCCCACGGACAGACGGCCCTGGCTCTTCAGACCACTGGTTGTCCAGCTGCATGGCCCAAAACACACTGTGAGCTTTCCTGAAAGACTACTGAATTATAGAGGAGTGATGTCTATAAAACATAAATGACTCTCATTGTGAGGACTAGGCCAGGTATAAACACAGGTAACAGAAAAATAACATTGGGATGATTGACAGGTTGACTTTTGGATTTGATACAATAAATAGAATTGTACTAGTTTTTATACCCTTTCTTGAATAATACTTTTTACTAAAACCTGAGCAGAAATAATATTTTGAACACTAATGTATGCTATTCTACCCACCACTACTAACAAATCAAAGCATATCTACATCCCGTATATTATGAGTGTATCATAAAATTTAATACTGTGTGTAAACAGAGCTGAAATACACAGAGAAATGTATAAAAAGGACTTAAAAAACATGTTTTTTTCTCTGTCCAGAATATTCTAAAATCCTACATTATTTAAATTGCAGGCAGAAGTCTTGTAGACGCTTGCTGTAAACAGACCAGAATGTGTGCCATGTATGCCCAAAACAAGAAACCCACACAAACCCACATAATTCCTCCTAGACTTTTTTTCTTATACTTGAGGCAGACGCAGAGCTCATAAAACTGTACCGTCTTAGTTATGAAGGCTCTTTTGTTTGTCACTGAATCAGCACTATTTTTTGCAGTGCCACCTTATTGGAGAGATAAAAGTTGTAATGATTGCATATCCCGATGACTACAAAAAAATACAAGGATGTGCAAGAGATGAATGGAGTGTACAGGAGTGGGCGATAAGAGGCCGTAGAGGGTAGGAAATCAGATTTGAACTGATGGTGAAGTTAGCGGTATGAGCAAAGACGTGCCCTGGAGATAGATATCTGCAATAATCCGACTTACTACTGCAATGAGTGTAAACAAACAACACTGATTATGTCCAGCTTAGCTACATAATGAGCCCATTATTGTCTCCAGTGAAAACAGAGGATCACAAGCCTCTATTGACAATAAAAGGAATGGTTGCCCTTATGTTTACAGTGAGGATTAAAGCTAATTTAAACTATTTTAAAAGTGAAAAATAAATAAAAATAATAAAAATAATAATATAGTAATAAAATACTATAATAATATAGTAATAAAAAAAATTACACTTACAGGAAAAAAATATGTTAGACAATATACAAACCAATCTATTATTGATAAGCATGTTGCAAATATCAGTTTTTTTGTGACGTGGGCCCTTACGTATTATTTCCCATGACGTTGCTCATGTTCATTTGTACAGTGAGCTGTTTTAGGTTGATGGCAAACACCACAAGTGTCTCCCATGGCGCCCCCTGCTGACCAGTGGCCTTTCCATTTTTGCAGAAGGAGGGAGTGGATGTTTTTGACACTGAATCTGGGCAAAACAGAAAAAAATAGAAAAATGTGGACATTATATATGACATTTTTTTATTTATTTATTTTTTCTGTAGTTTCTGGTTGAAACTGAAAACAGCACATTTATATAGCCGTAGTAATAATGTGCTACTGTGACGTAGTGCTGACCTAATTGTGCAAAGTTATGTGTCATTTTTTTTTATCCACTAATGTTCCAAAATAACCCAATTTTAACTTTCGTATAATTTGGTCTTACCTCTCCTTGGGGCAGATGAATCAGATACGCTCCTCGTCCGACCGGGCCTGGGGGACTTGAGGTGACTGAGAGCTGGAGACATATTACTTCCTGTGGAATGCTCTGAAAACACATTTGGAGACTGGGGCATGTGCTGCGCCCCACTGCTGCCGTCCCACGTTCTCCAGTAGGCTTTACGGCTGGATTCGGGCGACAGATGTTGGGTCACGTTTTCGGATGAGTCGGGGGTCGCGGGGCCAGACGCTGAAGCAGAGTAAGTAAAAGGACAGCAGGGGAAATGTCAACATAGTGCAGGAAGATATTATGTTGGCTCAAGGAAGGCCGACATGATGACATATTAAAAAGGACTATTCCACAGAGACTTGCCCCAGCAGGATAGTACGCTCCAAAAAACTGGCAAGCACTGGTCTATTTTTTTTTTATGTAGAAGTGTGATTTTTGAGCAACAAAAAACAAATTGAGGCTAATCAAGGAAAAAGACGTTACCTGGAAGGTTTATTGTCTGGTCTCCTAAAAACAAGCGTCTTGCAATACTTCGGCGATACCAGGCTTTTGGAAAGGCCAGAATCTCACTCAGTCGCCTCATGTCATATTTGAAGGAAGCTGAGCCAATGTCACACACTGCTAAAAGACAGACAAAAATAGAAGATTGTTGTGAAATGAACCTTTTTAAGAGTAAATAGACTTTGAGATGTCCTTGATACAGAGAACTCCTGCTGTAACAAATGTCATCCTCATGATTGGAGCAAGAATGTACCTGAAATATTGATAAGTGTGGTGTCGATCTTGCCCCCTTTTGCTGGGATGAAGCTCTCGATCAGGATTGGGCCTCCGGTGCGCCTCATCCTGGATAAACTCACTTTGACGAACTCCAGATTGATACTGAGTGAGTCTTTTCTTCCAGTGACTGAGGAGGGCTCTTCGTCAACTGTGCCTTCAATGACAAACAGGAGCTTTATCACACACTTGAAATTTTAAACAAATGTATCACCATAAGATTTAGATTATTCTGTACCAAGGGGCCCTGGGCCTGGAGGCAAGCCTGTGACAGCAGATTTTTGTTTCCCAGCGCCGTAGGGGTGGAAGACATACAGGGAGAAGTCAGACATGCAGGCGGTGAAGCTGAGGCCAGAGGAGTTACTGGGGGGGCCACTGAGGTCTGACTGACTGCTGCTGTGGCGGCTCCTGCCCAGAGGACTTCCCAGTAGAGGAGATGCTGCACAAAAGAGAGCAAGTCAGGAAGAAATGACAGAAAACATTTTAAAAAGACTAAAATGGGGCTTTAAGAACTACACAAGTACAGTATGTATAAGAAAAAAAAACACATGTTCTTATAACTAACTACTTTCCTTTTGGCCTTTCCCTTCTGGGGTCACTACAGCAAATGATCTGCATCTTAGTAAACTGTGATTTTGCATATCGATTTTGGCAAATATTCTTTCTAACCCAACTCTCTTGTTGTAACTTGTGACTGGCACAAAGAGTTCACACATGAAAAACATGGGTAAAGTAAAAAGAAAAAGCAAGCTGACGTTTATTAAGTGACTACCAGATAGTGTTTGTTTTTATCTCCAATATTTAATTCACACAATACTACATCCAACTTGCTGTGGGCGTACTCACCCTTGCTGGGGGGCACCTTTGGTACATGCTGCTCGGGTGGGGTGGAAGATGGAGGGTGTGTTCCTTCAGATGTGTGGGGGGCAGAGGGAAGCTCCAGCTCTCCACGGTTAGAGGAAAAGACCAGGTCTAAAGAGGGCAGTTTGAGCATGCACTCCACCCTGGACATCGGCAGACAGCTAAATCGGATCTGAGACGGCTATGAAAAAGAGATTACAAGCAGATTTAACAGAAGAGAACATTGATAAAGGGATGACCCATATATGAAAATTAAAGACTAATACCGATTCTAAACCAATAAAAATACCAATACCAATATTGTGTAAACATCTTTTCTGTAGGCTATATACTTTACGTTTCTATATATAAAACTAAGAAAGCCCATTGAGCCTGATCTGCTGGCTTTTCTTTCTCTAGTTGTTTCTAAACCGGATGTAAAACATAAACTACATATGTAAAGTGAAGATATCTTTTTTGCACATCGGCCATCTGGAATGATAATGGTATCAGTCAACCATGTGAATATTGTCCAATTCAGATGTTCAGCTGGTATATCGGTTTGATTGATCATGTTAACTAAAGCCACTGGAAGCATCCATTTTACCTGGACTCTGACATAGACCACCACATCCACAGGGAAGGAGGAGTATGCTGATGTAGAAGAAGAAACTAAAGAAGTAGTGGATTCTTCTAACGGATCGACTGCATCAAATTGACCCACGTCCTCCTCTTGGGATGCTACAGCTGAAAGTAAACAAACATAACCATGTCATATATATTTGAACATCTAAAAGGTATATTTCAAGTTGCATGTAAAAATACAAACCTGCATAGTTCCTATCCACAGGAGTGATGGGGATGGTCTCTAGGGCTTTTTCAAGGAAGTCTAGCAGACAAGGGCTGATGACCATTTCTTCTGGCAAAGTTTGGAGTGCCACCCAGGCATACAACTTTGCAGACTTCACTCCTCCACTCCCCTTACCTTTGGCTATAAAGGCACAAGGGAATGCAAATATATACAATGTCATCTAGTCTTCCATTACTTTAGAATAAATAGAAAACCATGTTTGTTCATTGTTTGGTGCCACTTAGTAAATTACTTGTGATGTCTGTGATGACCATCAGTATGCATAACCCCATTGATCAAAGTGCCCTGAGAATAATAATAATAACACATGATTTTTATATGGTGATGATTGTGGGATTGTGGTCCATGTGTAGATTTGAACTGTCCGGGATTAGAGCATGCAATATTTTAAATGGGAAAGGTCAATACCTGATGGAATAGGTGGGGGCGGGGGAGGTAGGAGCGAGTTAGTCTTGCTTTGGACAGCATTGGAAGAAGGGTTGGAGGGACCATTATCTTTCATACCATACAGCTTGGATTCTTTGGAGAGGGTGCGAGGCAGAGACGATCCGCGTGAAGCATTTGGCGACTCAGTCTTTAGCATCTTGGAGTTGTAGTGCAACTGTGGACATTTTAGATTGTATTGTTATCAGTAAAAAACTGGAAAAAAATAACACTTGAACTATATAGGAGGCTGAGATACTGACCTTAACATCGACTCCTGGAATGTAAAAAACAGTGGTCTCCAAGTCATTAGATTTGGTCTGTAGAGAGGAAGGGCATTTCTTGCCAGCAAGGAGGTGAGTGGTGGAGGTGTAGGTCGGTTGCAGTTTCTTCTTCTTGGGAGGAGAGTCTTGGTCCAAACTCCTTAGACTTCGCTCACAGCTCCTATGAAGAGCACAAAGAATAGATTTAAGTTTATTGTGTGTACCTAGTGATTTATACACAGTTTTAACAACTTTAAAAATCTTCAAGAAGAATCAAGAGGACTTCATTAGGTGTGTGTAGTCTAATTTGGCCATTTCAGAAACATGTTATCCCTTCAGGACTCAGCAGGAGATGTCTGTCAGACTTCAAATAAAATGCAGTATTTTTCAGAGTGTGAAAGCTCTTTTCATCACACCTCCTCAAGGAGACATCCTCGTGCTCGGTCTGCTGAGTGGTGGGGTGAAGAACACACTTCCCGCTGTCAATCTCCACACGCACATCGAGCTCAAAGTCAATGTTTCGCTCAGTTGCTGTTCCACTGAAGCTGCGATTGGTTGGTGTGCTGGGCCAGCGCTCTGTGAACAGCTGACTAACAGCAGAGAAACCTGAGGGCTTTCGATGAGATGCTTGGCTGTAAAAGAGCATAAAAGTTTTGTTTAGTGAAACCTACAAACAATACAAAAACACAAAAAGAACACTTACAAAGGTCTACGATAGCTTGGTAATCTGTCATAGTCATCTTCTTTTTCGGAGTCTTCAGATGAGGAGGAGGAGAGGTCGTCGCGCCTGGAGTCATCGTGCTGGAAGGGAATTGTGGGTGAGAAGACAGCAGGAGTGCCAGGAGCACTGAAAACTGAGCGATGGGTCTCAGTGGATGGAGATGGAGGATGAAGATGAAGTGAATGGGATGGATCATCTATGGTGACTGACAACAGGTCCATCTCTGCCTCCTCAGGGAACTTCAGAGGGGGACACAGAGTAAGATTCACACAAAACAACTGTTGGAAGCATGATTAGGAAGCATGTTTAGGAAGGAGTTTAGAGCTCATTGAAGTTGATAGAGTTTTATGTCTTTTCAGAGGAGCTCGAGGGTCATGCATTATCTACAACAAAAGAGACAGTATGCAACAAGATTGTAGATGAGGATGACCCCAATACAAAACAAGATAAAGCACACTCCCAAATAAATGACAAAGCTCATCCCATGGCAGCTGGCGATACTGATACACAGCTAATGATAAAAGTAGACAGCAGATTTCCAAAATGTATTTTCCGATTACATTTTACATATCTTACCTGCATACTGCCACAAGACCTAAATAAGTCACTATGTGTGATTTGTGATTTGTGATTGACTGATTCAGTCAGATATAAAAGTTAGTCTTACATAAGAGCAACCCAAACCATAATTATTAATAACAGAATAGAAGAAAACCAAGCAAGCAATACAGCATCCACCATCTCTTAGTGTTGGACAAATTATCAACACATTAAGAATTGTAGCAGTGTGGATAGGTTTGTTATAATATTATGATATCACATCATTAACTGACTGTCCAAATGTGTTCTAATATTTCACGAGGTAGTTTGAATACATCAGTTATTTTAAATTGTGTTAGAAAACCCTGTATCTGATAAGCTCAAAATGAAATACAATTGTCGAGAGGCACACCAAGTAGCTGTTAGAAATCAGTGGCTGAGGAAAAGTTAATTAAGATTTTCATGCATTTCAAGGCAGGATGAGAATATGTGACTTTATTATTAAATAAACAGCACTGAACAAAACAAGTTAGCATACTGTGTATTATGATAATTCATTATTATATCTGGGTATGGATATTGCATTGTCAGAAACAATTACACTCATGCAGTTTGGTTCTACATACCATGTATAAATAAAGGTACATTATCATGGAAATGTATGTGGTGGTCCTACAGGTAGCATTCGTCATCCTGATTTGAGTTTGCATATAAAAGTAATCATTGAGGGGTTGGTTAGATTTCTGTTGCTGTAAGTTCATTGTACCACACAGTATACCTTAAATACTTCTCCTGGACTGACTGGTGCATGTGTAGAGTCCGAGACCTGATTATTAGGCTTAAATTAAACACAAATTAAAATGATTAAAGTGTCCGGTTATATAATATACTGTTTATATAAAGTATATAATAATGTGAGTGTCTGGTACCATGACAATATACTGACACTGACACACATATGAACATACAAACCCCATGGAGGATGTACAAAATAATTGTAATCAGAAATGTGCTATACATAAAATACATTTGAATTAAACAGTTGCCTTTTAGCAATAATAAAGGTGTATTTACCGTGTCCTGAATGTTAAATGTGACCCGAGGTCCTGGGGAGGCTACATCAATGCGTATGTCAGTAAAGTCCTCCATATCTCCTATTCTGGAGCTACAAACAATAACAATTACATTAACTCAGATAACAAACACAGTGCAGAAAGTGACCTGAGGCATACAGCATACCTCTGTCTGTCCATTCTTTTCAGAGGAGGTCGACCTGCTGCTGCAGAGATGCTCTTGGATCTGTTGTAGCTTGGTTTGTAGCCAAGACCCCACTTATCCTTTAAAGAGGCCGCCTGGCACAGAAGAACAATGCAAAGTCACAAGCAACAGAACAAAATAAATCTATATAGTGCTGAAAATCTATATCAGCTGATGTAAATAGAATATGTTTTTACCCTCATACTGGAGCGCCGCAGTTTCTTTCTGACATCTCTCCTGATGTCATTCACAGCCACTGACTCCAGCTGCTGATAGCGCTGGATTTCTTGGTTAATGGTCCCTTCACTGGCTCCCAGTTTCCTAAAATAAGTTGTTATGGTTATAGAATATGTCTGAATCTTCAGTTATTTTAAACAGAGTTCATAGAAAAAACTTTACTTGAGGTCATCAATGACTTTGGCTTGTTCGTTGAGTTCTCTGATGTCCACTACTCTCTTGGTGAACTTCCTCCCTCTGGCATCAATCACCTGGTTACCCATAATCATCTGTCGCCTTGGGTCCACTGTCTCCTGTTGGGTCAAATATGTATACAATAGTATTTAAATAACTTTTAAATCTGTGATGGTAAACATCCCACCAAGTGAAGCCCAAAGGATTTCAAGATTGAAAGGTTTTTTTATATCCACATAATTTCCAGATGTACAATGATTAGAGGTTTCATTGAATTAATTGTTAAGAAAACGATTGTCCAGTCCACACACCAGAATGAATAAATCACAAAACAATAAAGCCACCACCACTACACTCCAAGTAGGAGAGAAATAATGCAACTTTGTCACAGTGGACTGTGCAGAACAAATCCCATATATTTGACCTGTTATTAAACATAATGAGGCCAGCAAATGCTCAGCAAAACCATTCACTACTGCTTCAGATTTTGCATGCTAGAATGTTGTAGCATGAAACAGCATTGCTCAGCATTTGAGTAAGCATTGTCTCCAATCAAACTAAGGTGATTTTGTTTGCCAGCCCAGAGAAGAGTTAACAATGTGGGGCTACATACACAAGCCCAGGAGAGAGGTCTTTGGGACCTGGCACTGTCCTGTCCCGCTCTGAGACGGGGCGAGGCACAGTTAAGGTAGTCCGCAGGGACAGACACACTTTGAGGTCTGGGGCTCAGGCCCAGAATGTGGTTTACCAGACGCTTCCTTAAGGTCAGCCGAGGGCTGAACGGGGTCTCAGGACTCTGTGAATTACAGGGACATATGGAAGGGCAGGAGCAACATTCAATTTGGCCAAAATGTCTTTCAGGTGAGCCAGAAATCATCACAAAATGTCTGCCGGGGATCTTTTATGCCATCACAGCTTTTATTGAATAGTTTTTTAAAAATATATGTATATACGCATGTGTGTATTTAAGAAGTGTTTGACATACCATGTGAATAGTGGGTGACATGGTGTCTGCTTCATCCTCATCAGACAGGTCAGCCATATTGACTGAGTTGAGGTCACCAATATCATCTATGTCTTCCTCTCCTGTCAGTGATGTCAGAGTGTTGCCTAAAGCATTGAGGCGTTTCCCAATGTTGGGATCCATGTGGACGTCAATACCACACATTTTCCACAGTACATTCAGTGTCCAAGTGCCAGCGCTGCTGCTCTCTATGAGGATAAAAAAATACAATACAATTAGTAAAAGTAAAGTTTTGGCACAGTTGTCTTCTATTTATTATGCAGCTTCAGGATGTAATGAATATTTTACAGAGCAGAGGATAAATAGAAGAACTTGCCTGCAGATGGTTGCCCTGTAGTTCTAGAACAGACTTCATATGTGCCATCAGGGACTACACCTATACACAAACTTAAAACAATCAGAAAGAGCTGTGCACACAAAAAGTCATCTCAGATGTAACGTTTTACACATGCTGGTAAAATATGAATATCATATTTCTGTATTACATAAGTGAAGAAGTGAAACATTTAGTGTGCCACTCACATGCGTTCATGACCAAGTCTCCTCTCAATTCTGGTTTCCAGTCATCCCAGGAGGTCTCAAAGCCCTCAGCGAAGCGGATGCAGAAGTTTTTGAAGTGTCCTTTGCTCACCAGTGATTCAGATGAGCAGGCAGTGATCAGGGTGCTTTCAATAGTCAGGACCAGAGCTGAGCCAGTATCAAAGTCTATGCTGTGGTTAGCCTAAAAAGAGAGTAAACAAGAGCATTTGATTTCTCAGAATAAAGAGGAAAATATTTCTGTGGAGCTTAGTCGTAACATTTTAGTATAAAAGGCTGAAGGTGCATTTTTCTTAATTTGTAAATGATTCTCCCATAAGATATTAAACATTGAAATAAATGCTGTCAATGAAAAGAAAATCAGATATAGAAAAGACTGCCCTGCAAAAGAAATCTAGGTAAAAGTGTACCATATTCACCACTGAGCCATTTATATTTACACATAAATGAAAGTATACATTTTCACAACAGTCGCTTTCACCATTCTGGCACACATTCTTATTTCATTAAAGACAGAAGCATAACCTCTTCAATATTTCACCCCAAACAAGCCCATACACCACATAAAGCTTCATTAGTCATTATGCCAGCCCGATAGAAAAATGCAATTGTTGTTATTAACAGCTGCACTTGTAAAAAGAAGTCAATCAGAGCCATTGCCCCACAACAAGCCACAGAAATGTAATAAACCATAGATTACTTTTCGTGCATTTCTATTGCAGCCTACTGATGTGCTGGTCCCAGCTTCAGAGCTGTTGGCCTCCGTAACTGGCACTTGTCCTTTCTATGGAAACAAGTGTAACACAACATCTGATCTTGTTTCTATACACATTTAGATCAAGACAACTAATACAGGCGGATCGTTTGTATGCAGAGTTGTCCCAAACATGTCTAAATGGATTTTTATAAATCTGCAAGTAAGGCAAGACACATTTTCTAATGGGTGGAATAGGTTAAAATAGCTGCTTGTACATTTTATTATAAGAAACATAGATTTTGACTTGAAAACAAAAAAAGACTTTGAGGAAATAAACACAAAAACGCCAGTGCATGTACTAAACCAATACAAAGGAAAAGAAACATCTAACCGAATATATATAAGTGTAACAAAAAAAACAAAAAAACATTGTAACTTACTTGAGAGGCGCTAGTAATGGGAAGACATATGCCCAGATCATTGACAGTCAGTTGCAGGAAGAGGGTGCTAAAGGCCTGGGCTGACGTCTGCTGGATCCCTGGCAGTTTGTCCACCACCTCTTTAGTGGCCACATGAATATCCTTGTTCAGAGCCATACGTTGTTCATTCCAGTTGTCATATGCCGCCTTGTAATTCAGCCAGAAGAGCACAGCTGCAATATATCAACAGAGACATATAACGAATGTTGAGTTTTAGAAGCTCAGAATTATGTGAGCAGAGGGGAATCCAAACCTCTGTCAAAAGCCACAGGCTGAGCAAATACAATGGGTCTGTTGAGTGTGATGAGGACGGCCTCTTTGTCTGAAGAGCCACTGATCTCCTCCTGCAGAGCATTTCTCAAACCAATGCGAGTTCTGAAGTATGCCACCTGGTGGAAGTCCGAGCCTGCTTCTTCATATACCTGGGGAAAAGTGGAGAGGTTTTATTGAAAGGTATTCAAATGCTGATGTTAGATAATATGGCACTTTAGTTATTTTATGTACCTGGTGCCTAACAATCTGTCCCAGGGCCAGGTTGAGATCAACTTGACATTTGCCAAAGAGTTTAAGGTAACTGCTGCTGCCTCCAGGTTGGGTTTTGCACTGGATTCTATTGGACAACTCTAATTCAATCAAGCCAGTCTCAAAGCGCACAGCTCGCATAGATGGAGTAGTGGCTGTCATCTGTACACCCTAGAAATCAGTTAAAGGCAGAATGTTTATAGTTAGTTAGTTATAGTAATGTTTAATAAAGACCCATACAGTGTATACATCTACCTTAAACATGAGGCTGAGAGAATAAAGAAGGATTTTTGGTTTATCTGCATCTGTCGAGGTGTCATGTTCATTCCACAACGGAATGGGTTGTTCTCCTCCTGTGGACATAGAATACATGTATTATTATTAAGTGCTCAATTAACATAGCATTATTATTATTATTATTTTTATTATTAATAAACTAGTTTTAATTGCATTTCTAGATAAACAGAGAATGCTGTTGCTGTACCTGACACCTTCTGAATGACTTCATTGACTTCCTTCATGAAAACCTTTTGCAGAAAAACCAGGTGGTTGAGCAGGTCTGTGGTCAGGTTATGCTCAAAAGAACCAATCTGTAAACAATAAAAGCACAGGTGTGTTAGACTGCTTGATTAGCCATTTATTATTGACATTTATTCTTTGTTAACATTGTTGAACTGAGCTTTTACCTCAGCCACACAGCGTAGATAATTTCCTTGCAAATAGTTTCCTGGTTTGGCAGGAAAGTCGTCCGGTGCCAAGCCATGGTCTGAGTGGCTATCATGGTCCTCCATGATGTACTCACCAGACATAGTAACCGGTGGCAAGGTGAGACTGGCTGATGGAGGCATGGTGGACAGATCCACTGGGGACACTTTGGATTGGAAGCAGAGCTTGTGGTTTGGCAACTCAAAAGTGAAACTGGTTTGAGCCCCTTGGTTGTAAAGAAAATCATGTATTATTGAAACATTGACATAGTGCTACATTATCCATCTCATCTCACAGTATTCTCTGACAAAAACACTCACCTGTCATGCCGTGGCTTTTCATGGGGCCCATTTTATACTCTGCTTTCAGTGAGGGTAACAAGGCAGCTCCAATTGTGATACCATCCATCATGGCACTAAATTTAAGCACAATGGGTTTCTTCTCCAGGCCCTCGGGAAGCTGAGGAAACTCATTGGCTTCTACAGGCGTCTGATTGATGCTGGACGCTTTATCAGAGGGCTGTGGAGTAGGGGTGTCTTCTCTGTTTGGGGGTTGACTGCACACACAATTGAAAATATTTTGACAGTTGCAAGGCATTTATTACTAAAAAGACATTAATATTTCAGCACTTACGCATTGGAGGGCTGGCGAATGAGGTCTGAGATCTGTTTGGAGAGTTGGTGGGAGCTGCGGACCATCATGCTGTGCAAAGTAGCAGGATGCTGGGGGATATTGATCATGATTGCCCCCACTTTGAAAACAGCAGCATTATTGGTCTTCAGTCCCCGCTGGGCACTATATAAGGCTTGAGACTTGGCAATGTTGCACTTCACCACCGTTCTGAAAGAAACATGTACTGAATTAACTACAAGTGCAAAAGCATGCTACAATTTTAGATCCTTTAGTTGATAATTGAGAGAACATGAACCATTCAAATGCCATGCATCCTCAGGATAACATTCATATGATAGAAGGAATAAATGACAATGGCACTGTATTGATTTGTGTACAATGTAGAATATGACAAATACAATATTGACAGTAAACGTCTGACTTTCAAAAAACAAGGGCTGTTGCAATGACACATATTTGAACAAATGTACACGGAGATCCTAAATTGTATTGTATGTGGATGACTCAGACCAATGAAGATGTGCAATAGGGATTCACAAATGCAGCCTGAACCTATACATATAACAACCACATACAGAAATTCCTGTTTAGCTGTGCTGGTGGGAGATGTTGGAAAATCCTCCAGTCTATGCATAGTTGCAAGAGAAAAGCAAAAAAGGTAAAAGAGAAGAGCAGAGTAAAGCATGAGACAGTGCTAAATACCAATAGGGAGGGATTTGTACTGCTTTGTAATGATGCTTAATGTCCAATTCACAAAGAACTACAAAACTTCATTTAAAACAGCATGTTTATTCTTGAAATGGCCTGGATGAAAAACCCTTTTTGAATATCTAACTTTTATACTTAAGTGAAAACACAGATTCATAGCCTTGCCTGGATGCATGACTGCAGGGCTTGTAACTTGATTAGGGTTGTTGTGGTTTAGGGAAATTGCTTGCCAAGCTGGAAAGGAGATTGTAATTGGTTCTAGCAGAGCAGAAACACTGCACCCTTTTTGTTATTTTATCTTTTCCTCAAGGTAGAAGGTGACATTATTATGAGAAATACTATTGTCGTCAGTAGCTTCTGGTAAGTGAAGATATGTAATCAAAACAATATCTTAATAACTTAAATGCATGTTAAGACAGTGTCGGTAGAAAATAACTATGCTCTGTCAGAATTATGTACATTAACCTTTTGAAAATTACTTTTATAATGAACAAGTTAAAAGTCAACTGTACGTACTGGATGTCAGGTGTAATGCCCTCTAAGAGAACTATGTTAACTCCTCCTATGTGAGCCGATGCACAGGTCTCTGTCATTTTCTGATGCAGGATATCTAGGAAAGACCACATAATATTGTAGACATTCATTTCACTTAGTTAATTTAACATTAAGTTTTAAACAGTTGTAAATTTATTTAACAAATATGTTATAATTCCTACCAGACCTACCTTTCATCTTCTCCTTTAGTGTAAAACTTCCATGGATCTTCTTGAGCTCAGCCTCCATGGTCAGTCCACCGATATCCGCCTCCAGATGAGTGCGGTTCACCATCCCGATCCCGAACACGATGAGGGTGACGTGCTGTGGTTCAGAACTCACCAGGCTCCTTCTTCTCCCCGGCTTGTTGGGTGTGGTGGGCTCCTGTTGCTCATTCTCAAAAATCACTTTGCAAAGTGGCTCCGAAGGTCTACATCCATTTTCTACAAAAATCCACAATAAGAAGTCCCTTGCTCACAAATAAGATAAGATCTCAATTGTATTATATTATATAAATTGTCCATTGCAGCCATTTCTGACCTGTAAGGCAGTTCTCTGGAGAGTTTTTCTCTAAGATGCCAGTTGGATCGGAGATGAGAGAATAGAAGTTTAACAGCTTGTACATGTTCTGCCAACATTCTGCTGATGGCTCACTCTGCTCTGACACTGTGATGGAGTCAGAGTCATCCATCTGGATGGCCATGTGGTCTGCCACGTCACGAGAACCCTTCCTAGACACCTGCAATAATAATAATAACACAAGATTATTAGGCTGTTAACAAGCTACACATGTCTTTGGAAATCAACTATATAAACTTGTAACCTACTGGCACCATCTGCTGGTAGGTATGACCTTTGCTCTATCTAGACTATACCTTTTACATCTCAAGATGGAATAACAAAGATACATGCCCAAATTTAAAATACTTTCCAACACAGGTGAGTGCAGCTTTCACTTTACATTTTTCAGACATTATTAATGGTTAACTTTAGATAATTTTAAAAGATTTACCGCCTATCATAATAATACAGTATGCAATTTAATTTGTCCTGGAGTGTAATGGAGTGTAAAAAAAAGTTAATTGTGAATCAGTAGCTATATTTTTACTAATAGATTGACAAACCTTAGAAGTACGTCTTTCTGATCGTCCAAGAGAGGTGCGTCCACGTGGCTCTCTTTTTCCCAGTGTGTCCATTCCCGATGGAGGTCCATTTGGGGCCACACCTCCGCTCATGCCCGCTCCTCCTCCACTCACAGCTCCAGCTCCTCTTTTGCTCTTTAAGGTTTGTGTGGCACTTCGCCCCGCTCCGTTAATACTACCCCTAGAGCTGCGGCTGAAATCAGATGACCTAAAGTGGCGGTAGGGCCTAGCTTTGAAGGTGGGTGTTGGAGATGCTGACCCTGCAGTATACCTACTCAGTTTAATATCAGTCTGTGTGGCCTTAATGTCATCGACCATGGTGCTGAACTGGTGGATTAGCCGCACCAGAGCCATGTCCACTCGCTGGCTTATGGCCTGGCAGGCGGTAGTGAAGTCACAGTGGAAGGTGTTGTAGTGACGCCGGTTGAGGTCGTGGAAAGATAGCGGGGCTGCGGTGGGACCCTGAGGAGCGCTGGTCGACTTCTCCATCACCACTGCATTCAGGCTAAATGTCTCAATCAACAGAGCTGGTTTGAAGTCCAACGGAGGGAGGTTAACCATGCCTTGTCTTCAAAAACAAAAATGAAACAACAAAAGATGTCAAAGAAAAATCATCACAATAAACAGAAAAAGGAAGAAATCAATATCAATGCCATGCTGTATTACCTCCTGGATCTTTTGCTTTTACGCTCTTTAGAAGTGTCTGAATCAACAATGTCTGCTCTGAGACATTCAAGGTTTCCAGAGAAAGACAGGTGCTCTCCAAAATACATTTTGTAACTCAAAGGAGTGGTGTCCTGGGCCTGTATGCCTGTGTAGCTCAGCAGAGGTTTGAAAACAACCTGGAGAAAACAACAATATTATCAATCTGGTTGTCACTAAGTTTAGGTCATTCTAACATTTAGAGACAAACCTGGGCATCGGCCAGCTGAACAGCAGCCGGGCACACATTGCCCTCTTCAATGTCAGCAATGTCATCCTGACTGGTGCTGTGTTGGGAGTGTTGGGAATGAGTTCCATCCAGAGTGTTCTGATCACTCGACAAAACCGTGTTGAAGTCTGAGGCTGACGGGATGGTGGGCAGATTACAGGTCCCACCTACATATTTAAGGTGACATATCAAAAAGAGTGCAGAAATGCTTTACCCACTAAGCAAGGAACTATTTCAAAGATATCAGTGTACTGATTGAGGTCTACTGAGGTCACATTATTTATACACTATTTTACAAAAACAATTGATACACATTTTCCATCACACATATGTTCTGAAAGGAAAAACACATTGTATCACTACTGAACTATTTGGGTGGACAAACGAACACGGCTTGCTAATTAAGTCACCATTAGCGCTATACAAAATCCCTAACCTCCTTCTGGGCTGCTAACTGATGATAGTTGTTGATACTGGTAATAGTTGTCAAGATAATCCAGTGGCTCTAGTAAAATTTTAAAATGTGATTGCATATAATTAATGCATTACAAAGTTAAAAAAAAAAAAAAAATCACATGTTCATAATTTCTGACCTGTTTGTAAACTATTGTGCTGGGAACGGTTGACTGGTGAGTCCTGAGTGCCCCCTCCGGTCCTGCTGCCCACAGCGTTGGACATCCAGTTGTAAAAACTAACTGATGATGGCGCAGATAGCAGTGGGTGTTCGGTCAGCATGTCTGCACCGAGGTTGTTTCCTGACATGTCACAAAGCACATTATATTAACCCTCTCATGCTGATACTAACAGCTTTAGAAAAGTCTTAAATATTAAGTAGTCTGATTTTCTTTGTTATTAAGAGAAATAACAGAGGTCAATATTAGTTTAGAAATGGCACTCAATGGAACCAGTTGAAGTAAAACCATGGCTTATGTATTTGACTTAATTCAGGACCTTGGACCCTGTGCCCAGTGAATACCTGTGCGGGTGAGGGAGCTGCTGTTGGCTGCAGCGGCAGCAGACGGGTCGTTCCTCTGGGGGATGCTCTCCAGTAGATTGTGCAGGCTTCGAAAACTGCCTGTCAGATTACTTAAGAGACTCTCCTTTCGGGGGCTGTCCTTGGCCGGCATGCCCACCCGACTCACATGGGCCGGTGAGTCAGCTGCTGTGTCGCCACTGGTATAACTTAGTGACTGGTACGGATGTGAACCCTATGTATGACAAATGTACACAGGAATAGGATTCACATTTTATTACCAATTGTATGAGCTTTTAGACAGTATAGTCACTAAGTACACTGCAATGTCTTGAACTTTCAGACTTTATTATGGACTTTCTTATTATTATTTGAGATGTTTATGTCAGGGACCCACCACAGCAAATCCTTTCCATTTAACCGCATCTTCTGAATCCAAATATTTGTACATCCATGAATTTTCCCTTCTAACCTCAGAATCCTTTTACCAATATATTTACTTTTCATTCTATGAACATGTCCAGATCATCTCATTCTGGAGTCTCTGGCTTTATCTACAAAACAAGCTTCAGGTATGGATATTCAGACTTTATACTCTTATGGAAAATACAGTTATCTTGTACCTTTATCCTTAGTCCAGAGTCGTTGTGTGTATGAGATTTGGACAGTTTTCTCATGATTTCCACTCCACTGACAGGACCAGAGTTTGCTTCTTTCGGTGGCGGTCGGCTGCACGCTCCATCCAGCAACATGGTGTGTTCACTCACTGTGGCTTCACAAAAAATATTAAATCAAACTCTGAGAAGACTGCTAAAAAATAACATTAGAAAAGGTGCTATATCCATCAACTCCCTACAAACAAGTAACAACAGGTTTTATTTATTTCTGTGCAAACACTGACAGGTAGAGGTTAGGAGACTTGCAGACCATCTGTGTCAACAGATGGGGCAGGTCAAAATCGTTTCAGCACTTTGCAAGCTGTAGGTTCCCACCTGCGTCAAATTCAATTTCTGCTCCATCGGCGCTGGTGTCGCTTTGCAGGGCAGCCCCATTGTCCAGGCCCAGAATAGTGTCAGCCGGGGTCTGCTGAGGTTCCTTGTGCTTGGCAAGCTGGTTAGGTCTCATTAGCCCGATGGCTTTGAAACCCTGGGTTACCACAATAAACTTCATCCATTGTCTCGCCAAAGCTACTAGCCCCTTCTTTAGAGTCACTAGTGCTGGAACTCCGTCATTCTGAGAAACAGAGATTAGATTAGTTGCATAAGAACAATGCTTACTCTGCATTATGTATATCAAACCTGTTATATTTCAAAGTATAGATAAAATATATACAGTAGGGGCTTTGTGCATACCATAGTGGCCTCCTCTATGATGGAGTAGTCAGCCTGTTGCAGATAGCGATGAAGGATGTTACATAGCATACAAGAAGGATTCTCATGAAGATATCGGGCTCGTTTTGTCACACGGTTGTACTTGCTTCTGATTGGAATGTGAATGCTTTTTTTCTGTTGACATAAAATTCACAAATAGAATTATATACTTGAAAACTTAAACAAATATATATTTTAATTTACTAACCTCTAAAGCTTCGGTCATAATGCACCCCATAACAGCACAGACACGTAATGTGCCCTCCATGTCCAGTTTGCGTAGAGAGGATTTGAGCTGATCAATGGGAACTAACCAGGCACCAATGGCAGGTGTGGCTGTACTCAGCAGATTGAGTTGCCTGGAAAGCAGTGTAGAAAACAAAATTATGATTCTGTGATTAGGTCCAAAAAAAAGGATGCGAAGCAGACGAGATGTAATTTACTGTACTTATATGATCTTGTACCTAGAAATAGCTTGTGAAGGTGAGCGCACATTGGTTGGAGCAGCAAAACTGAACCAGATTTCTCGGATGGTCAGCTTCATGCTGCTTGAGTCCGGCGGCGGGGGCATGAGCGGTAGATCTTTCTTTAGATCATCTGATTCAACCCCTTCATCCTAATGAGCAAAAGGTAACATGTTTTATGTTTATTGGTTCATATATTTGTTAAAGATTTTTAGTTTTTTCATTTAAATATATGATTTCTGACCTGGTCATCAGAGTCATCAGAGTGTTCGTTGGCGTCAGAAGCTGGACTCAGTGGGTCGTGTGGTAAGTTGTCATCTGAAACATCTGTGCTGTAACCGCTGCCTGTCTGAGAGCCAGTGGAGCCATTTGACTTAGACATTCCTGTTTTACCCCCTGCATCCGATCGCCCCATTACACCAAATGTATTGTATAAAATAGCACCAGACTGGCGACCCCCTGAAAAGCAAAGGTTTTATATATAGTCAAATTCTTTGTCCAAACTAAATGGATGTTTGATAAATTGTCAAGGTGACTTATTCATGTAGCTCTTGTGTTATTTCACCTTTCACAGTAAGATTCTCAATGCCACATTCAAACATGATCCATCCCCATTTTTCAAGTGAAGCCATAGACCGGCCCAGGTCCTGAACATCAGTCTCATCTACCACTGAAAACTCCTCCAATTCCTCAAGGCCAAAGAGCACTTTGGATTTCTCAAAAGGAATTGCTGTAATGGCACATGTGCCGATGTCTAGAGAGAAAAAAATACAACTATAAAATTAATTTAAACTGGGGGCTCTGTGACCCAGCCAGAGATTTCACTGACCTGTTGAATCGAGGCCTCGGAGCTGACTGTGAATACGGTGGATGTTGAGTCTAGCAGCAATTTCTTTGCCTTTTTCAATCCCTGCATTTGATCGCAATGAGCCAGAAGACTGGGGCTGCATTTTGGTGGCAGAGGCGTACTTTTCCAGCATGACTGAAGGTCGACCATGCTCTGTAGTGTTTGGTGTCTCTTCAACAATACCCCTAAAACCAAAGAATTAGGTTTACTACTGGGGCTGACATTAAGAAAGCAAGAATCATAGTCATCTTGTACTAATGTCACAAGTAATACAGAGATGAAGAGAGAATGTAGAGAATTACCTGTTCATTCTAAACTGAGTGGCAATCCTATCAAAACACAGTGCCACGAGAGACACATGTGTGACACATTTACTGGAACAAGATGGAGACCCTTCTTCTACAGAAGCTTGCAGAAGGCAGAGGTTTACCTGCACAACACAACAACATAACAGCAGTGCTCTAAAATGCGTCTTTTAAATATATACAATTAGGGACAACACACTGAATAATTAATAATTAATAAGTTATAATGCCTCAAGGATAGAACGTTAAAGAGGATACTAAAGCAATGTTGATGATTTTTCAGAACCATTTTTCTTCAGATCACATTTTTTGAACCTTCATTAATGTGGGTCAGGGGTCTTACCTTAGGGATGGAGACGTTGGCCTGGAGGCCCTTGATTTTCACATTATCTGGTTTGACAGACAGGTCTGTTTGGCCTTGAGGGACGCTCAGGGAGCCAGGGTTCACGGCCTCAGTCTTGGACAGCTTATGCTCCTGCTTGCCTGTTTGGCTCTGTTTGGATGCAGATGCAACAACCTAGCATCATTTATTGGGCTCAAAAAGCTTCACTGAACTGTACATGTCATATAACTATGCTATAACATATTCCTGAAATTAGTTTAAACCTACAGGGTAAAAGGTTTTACTTCCTGTTTTATTTGATGTGTGTGTGTAGTTTGTTTGTAAATAAACCCCAATCATTGTGTAATGTTGTTGGCCTGTGTGAAGTGTACTTACAGTCTCAGTGACAGTGGACTTGCTTATCTGATAGGCATCATTTAGAACGTTGCCATGTAGGTCGTCCAGGATGGCTGCAGGGTGTCGGATACTGGCAAAATGGACCATGGCCTCAATGTATCTGAAACAGAACAGTGATGTGTATTTTAGAAAACCTATATTTAGATTTAAAATGTTAAGTGCACAATTATAATTAATACAAACTAATACTATTTATAAATCATGTTTTAAGAGAGATTATGTTGTTGTTTACTACCTGTCCAGAGACTCTGCCACAAGAGGAGTGAGCACCACATTAATGGCCCCTTTCACCTCAACTATGGCTGTGGTCCTGGTCTGAGCCAGAGGTTGCTCTAAAGTCCAGTCATCAGTCATTGTGTCTTCATCCGTGTTCTCCATGGCCCTCTTATCAAGGGGAGTATACGGTGTACTACAAAAAAAGACGATACATTGAGCTGAACAACTGGGCCACAAAACCAAATAAAATATATTATATTACTTTGTCAATACCTGTTGTTATCTCCCATTAGCTGAACTCCTCTGTCTAGTAGAGAACTGGCAGAAAGGCCTTGCTTAATCATCTGAAATGAATCACACAAAGCTGAATTACCCAAAAACTCCATCTTCATTGTTTTTAATTTCATAAACAACTAGCAAATGCAATGCCTTTATGTATGTTTTTTTGTCTTTACAATTTTTTCAATAACAACATGCAATTACTTGCATAACAGCTTTCCTCAGCTATATTATCACCAAAAATAAAACAATTACACGACTCAGTAAGTGTATACCTTAAAACAAGGCACAGCGAGTTGGTCAAATGATCCAGAGCTCTCCTCGCTGGTGGGTGTATCCAGGTCTAAGGGACGGTGCAGTGAAGATTTGGAAGTTCTTTTGTTTGTCGGCTGCTTGACAGACCAATTTGAAACCTGGCCAAAAATAAATAAATAAATAAATATATGAAAACATTAACACAGTATAGCTTTACTCTTATGGTAATCTGAGAATATTAGTCTTACGTGGTACTGGGCGAGGTAGCTTTGGTAACATGCCATGACGTGGGGTTGGCGAGTTACAGGGCCAGGTTCAGCCGTTTTCTCAGCCTCCACAGAGCTCTCTTCCTCCATGGCTAATGCTGAGACAAAAGAGGCCTGGGACATGTGGCTGGGCAGTGGATGGGGCGGCAAAGGTGGCAGTGTTGGAGGTAAGGGCAGTGGGCGAGGCTCAGTGATTAGCTCCCCATTTAGAACATAAGTTAGAGGACCCTCAACACTGTGGTAGATAGAGGTCCGACTGCAGGAAAGAAATAATCATCGGTACCAATAGGTTAAGCTCTCATCAATCAAAAGAACTTCATTAGATATAAATATGAATTGCAGACACCCAAATACTTCATTAGTTCTGGATGTTCTATTATAGTTTCATAACTCAAATAATTGCCAACATTGTAGTCTGGCTTTGCTCTAATGATGTCACATTTTGTTTGCACAGATTTCAATCAAATAAAACCTTGCATGAGCCTGAAAATATATTTCTATTTATGTAGAGGCCATATCAATCAAGAAATATGTTCAAATCAATGACAACATTTGAAGTAATAGAAAAATGACAAGGTAGTTACAGAGCACAACCAAAATCCAATTTGAAAAACACACCAGCAATAAGTGGCTGTCCATGGATCATACATCTCATTTGGTACAAACCATTTACATAACATCCATCCCTCCATGATTGAATCAATCTAATAAATGAAAGCTTCAACGTGTTAGGCTCAAGGCCAACCTGGTTTGCACAATGAAATGCAAAATATGAAATCATCACAACACTGTTCCATTTCATTTAATTTCTACCTTCTTGTTTCATAAAGACTATTCCCACCCACTACAAAGCTGCTGTCATTAGCAGTTGTTTGGACAGAATCTAATGTTTGTGTTTACTCAGTATAAGCTAAATCTTTGCAGACAAGACAATCTTAAACATCACAGTTATACATGCACTAAAAAAATTACTAATTCATACTATTGTGAATTTAAAATGACTAGGCCGTACTAAGATTTGTGGATTAGAGTACTGACTGATTTTTGTGAGCGCTGACCTGTAGTTCTCCATGTGATATGGTGGTGGCGGCTGAGGCTGCCTCCTCTTCTTCTTCCGTCCTGGGTAAGTCCCTGGACCCTCATCTGCACTACTGATGGGTTCAAAGTCCTCCGCTGCTGAGAAGTAGGCCTCACTGTCCGCCACAGACATGCTGGAGTCTGCAGACCGATACTGATGGAAAGTGTTGGAGTCTGCTGATGGTGTGAATGGAAAAGAACCATAACTCCTGCGCTGACGAGGTGAGTCCAAAACGTTCTCATCACTACGGGAGACCTCACTGTTGAACTGGACCCCACTGGACAATACAGGGGGTGGTTTATCAGTAAAGACAGCAGCTGAGAGGCTCTTGGTGCTGCCTAATCGGCTTGAGTGCACTGATGACTGTCTCTTCAGAGGGGAGCACAAAGGCGAGCGCACTGAGGAGCGGTCCTGGGAGTTACTGGGGGACACTGGTGACACCTCTGGAACCTCTCCAAGGGTGCTACAAAAAAATATATGATTTAAAAATGATATAAAATAGGTATACCTCAGTCTTTTTCTTTTACATCAAGAACCAAGAGAAAATATTGTTCTACATGTATTGCTCACTTGACTAGTGGCCATAGCAACCACACATACAATATGCAACCACACGTACAGTGTCCTTAAAATTCAGTAAGTTAAAAATTGTTAAAATAGCTTTTATTTCCATGCAATGGGAACATTGCACATTATATTCTAAATCAAAACATGGGTTTTTCTGAGGCAAAAACAGGTATTGTGGAATGTTGTCAAAACATCCTGGGCTGGAATACCTGTTCACAGGGGTCAGAAGTTGGTCAACGCCATGCGACACAGACGCAGTTCTCAGAAACAGTGGTTATACAACTAAATATTAGTGATTCACAGGAATGCTAAATTCTAAATAAAAAAAGTGTTTATACAGCAAAAAAGAGTTTGTGAAGACAAATGCAGACACTGCTATTTTTTAACAGCCCAATACTCATGTTTTTTCATTTTCTGTAAAGTACAAAAAATGTATACAAATGTTTAAATTTTTCCTCATGTTTTGATTTAGAATATAATCCCAATGCATGGAAACAAAAACTATTATAAGGATTTTGAACTTTTATTTTTATTTTGAACAAAACTGTACATTTTGGTGTTTGTTTGGCTTTTGACTTACTCAGCTGGGCTTTTTCCATTTATGGCAAACATGCGTTCTTCTATACTTGGTGAAGGCGTGTCTCTCTCTCCAGCCAAAAGTGGCAGTGCAGCACTAGAGGAACTATTTTCTTCTGAGGAGGAGGCAGAACTGTGGGAGCGCTGGGGCACCTGGAGGTTAAGGTGCTGCTGACATCGCCTCTCAGGAACCTCCGGAGGAATGCAAGGAGAGTGTGTCTCTGTCTTTAGCCCAACTATCCTCCCTGAAAAAAAGTTTTAGAAGTGATTTTATAAATGACTGTGAAAATATACAAAATATATAAAAATATGTTTACCATCAATTTTGGGTGTTTCCTTAGTCATGATCCACTCTCCAGCTGTTAGCAAGGACTGGCCATAGCTCATGTCTGACTCTGTGCTGGAGGAGGAGAACGCCGAGGAGGAGGAAGGAGTGAGCTCTTCAAGACGGAAAAAGTCCAGGCCCATGTTGGTGCCTCCAAAAAACCTGCAGCCTCCAAGACAGCCACATCGGTGTCTTCCACGCTTGTTACGTATGCTAGCATCCTCTGGCCACAGGAACCACAGTCTAAAAATAGAATAAATATCAAACAACTTCAAAGAATAGGATTGTTACACTAGCCATATCCATGGTTATACTAATGTGTCATGCAGCAAGTTGGTAAGCTAGTAAACATGGCTCTTTGTATGACATAAACTACTGAAGGCTATTGGGGACAAGTGTTCATATAATACTGCCATGTATGAGCACTGTGACAAGAGCACTGAGATGCAAATAACTATGACATTCTGTTTTTCTACCTTTTGGTCTGAGTATCGTGTAGCTCCAAAAAGTGCCTCTGGACATCACATTTGGCAGGGTGGTCAGCAGCCAGGGCAATGTCTGCTGTAATGAGGTTCAAGTTGACTGAACCTGCCTCCAGCCAAACCGGGCGTCGCAGTAAAGGAGGATGACCCAGACCTGGTGGCTGCCCCGGACCTTGGCTCTGACCTGCAGCCTGCACTCTGGCTTCACTGTGCTGCTGTTGTTCAATGTACTGCCGGATATAAACGTCCTGCACCATAGCACTGATGCCTTCTCCCACTGCCTGGTTGTGCAAGTTGCAGTTCGCCACTCGTATGATACCAGTCTAAATAACAGAAAATTCATTTATATTAAGTTTTTTCACCCTTTGAAAGAACATTGACTATTGCTTATTACCTTAATATTTGCAGCACAGCCATGCTCCACAATAAAAAGGTCCACTCCATCCATTGCAAGTCTGGTCATGGTGTACTTCAGCTCCTCTGATGTACGACAGTGACCAGGCATGCAGGTCAGCTGGGAGAAAAAAAAAATCATTATATTTAGTGAGGGATGTTTTGTGTGTAGAAGTAATTGAAGATAGCTGTACTTGTGTTATATTATAGAGCAGAGAAGTGCAGCAGTTTGCTTCAATTTGTTTACTTCAGAAAACACAGATCGTTAGAGTCTGTCTTGGTTTTTATTTATTATCTGAGGTTAAACCAAAAGTGCCTTCGGCTATACTTCTGAAGCATGTTGGATCATACATTCCTTCATTCATTCATTCATATGTTTTTATTTATAAGATATAAGACATGCATTTTGCAAACCCATTTACAATCTGAAATATACAAAATACTATAAATTCCGATATACCGATACTGTATCTAAAAAAAAAATATCTTTCGATATATCAACATCAATAAAAAACAGGGGCCCAGACACAAGACACACAAAACGCACACACAAAGATCTGTGTATTCCAACCCTTCTACAATTCCAGAATACCCCAAATTATCCAAAATTGCTCATTCCACATCTATATGGATAGATGGTTTACACATAACTAGCAATGGATAATTTGCAATGTTTTACACATCAGACATCACCAGCACCGAATACAATTGTTAGGGCTACATCAACTGTATACCAGCCATGATTTTATATAATTATGCATAAGTTAATAAAAGTTGTTGTTTTAATTTAACTCTTAAATATAGAAAGAGGTCCTGACTCACAGTGGCATCCATCTCATTCCAGAGCTGAGGACCCCTACATGCCTTATATACATATTCATTTTCTCTTCTTTCCTTTCAAGAGTTTCTGTCCTCTTGTATTATGTTGATGAGTAGGAAGAATTGGTATGAGATGACTACATCATACATAATACAAGCATTATAAAAATATTGCACTCAGTCAGTTTCAGAAGTCTATACTTCCGAGGGAGAGTTGAAACTGGCCCAACATCTGCTATGACATTTGAAACAACATTCAACAGTAGCAGACAGGTGAAGGTAATTCAGATTCAGTGTATGGTTAATACCTTAGCATCACAGACTCGACGGTCAACCCCATGTTGGCAGATGACAGTGGGTTTGGGTTGCTCCAGCTGGAATTCTCGAGACATCACATGGAATAGATAGGTTTCTCCCCACTCCACCATACCAGCCAGCTGGTAATATAATAAGTAAGTAATAAGTAATATACTTTCTAATTATTAAATCAAATAAAAGTGTTATACCCAAATCAAGTCTTGGTTTGTTTATTGTGACACAAACCTGTGGAACAGTGATCCTGCCAGTTAGGCCTCCTGCCTGCATGTCAATAAGCCAAGCATACTCCAACGTGTCACTGCCGAGAGGGAGGCCCTGAGCAGAGAACATGGCATGGGCCCTCATCTGCATCCCAGACAGACTCAAGTGACCATCTCTCAATACCCCATCTGCTGTCGGACGCTGTGGACAGAAAAGAAGAAAGCCTGTTTGTAAATCATTTAAGATCTCTTTTGCAATAATCACTACTGTGTCTTTTTTACTACTGCATTATCAGGCATCCCTTTTTTCAGATCTCTGGACAGATACATAGAGGGGTATGTGTTCTGAAGATGAAGGGACAGTATCCAGCACCACAAGGGGATGGGCCAAGGCTTTGAAATTCAGTGTGGTTACACAACATGTGCTATATGTTTTGCATTATGCAATACTGACCACTGGCATCAATGAAAGTTCAACCAGTCTACAATAAAAGCATTATTCTTAGTCACTATAACAGCCTTTTTTCCAAAGTCTTGTTTAAGGGCATGATTGTGGTGCATATTAAGGATGTTAGTGCTTATTTATATTAAACAGCTCTAAAATCAAATAATGATGATAATACCTGGTAGTTATCACTGACAAAGATGTGAATGGGAGACAGAAGCAACTGTAGCATAGTCTCTTTATAACCCTTCTTCATCTCGAAGCAAAGCCGCTCCAAGAAGCCTGATGGTCCTTCTGGGCCCTCACTGCTGCAGTGCTGAAAGACGAAAGACATTGTGACTTTGAACAGTGCCCTTCCAATCAATTAGGGTTGTAAATCAATCCCTGAATAGCATAAAATGTCCAAAAGTTCTTAAACTGCATTTTTTATTGTACACTTAGTCCTAATATAGTCAGTCTCTGACTCATCACTCTTACTATTGGCAGTCGACCGTGCACTTTGTAGAGGTTAATAAGCACAGTGATGTCCCAGGGCCGCAGATCCAGAGGGTGAATGTCAGAGGTTTCCTTGTGCTCACTGTCCTCCATCCCCAGAGGTGACCATCCCAGGCCCGAGGAGGTGGCTGTGGATAATACAGGGCTGGTGACAGCCTCCTCAAAATCTGTGTACATGTCATCCTCTCCAAAATAATTCTCCTGTAAAAACAATAATATACACGTATAATTGTAGTCAAGTTTCATTTTTCAGTTTCCGTTAGAGTTGCAGGTGACTTTTACAGCAACTATGGGTCTTAGGCAGGGCCTACCCTGGGCAATGGCCTTTGCTGGGTCACAAGTTTTAGAATGTGATGATGTCATACCCTCAGATGGGGGGCAGGGGCCATAATTCTGTATTAACTATATGGGATTTTTATAACAAATACCTCCCTCCCCCAAAAAATAATCCGCAAATGTTGATTCTGATGATTTTTTATTTGTGACAAGATCCATTACCCCACTATGTCTATCCAACCACACAAAAATCAATAGTAATTTTCAATAGTCAGGTTGCAGGTGACATCACAACAGTCTATAGCACTTTAAATTCCCATTAAAATATAAAGTGTTATAGACTGTTGTGATGTCACCTGCAACCCCGCAATTGAGTTGCAAGGCTGACACAGAGACAGACAGACAACCATTTATTCACTAGGAACAATTGAGAACCAGTACCAGGAGAAACCCCACAGTAACACAGGGACACACTTTACTCTCTGCCAGATGAAGAATTGATTTTACGACAGTGCTTCCCTTTAAGTTAAAATGATTGCTCATAAAAACAGACATTCATACCTTAATGGCGATCAGTGCTCTGAGCAGAGGGCCATAGAGGATGATTTGAGAATCTGGGGACATTTCCATCTCCACGTGAAGTCTATCAGGGGGCAGTTCTGAGGGGTCAGTGGGCATTCGGTTGTGGAGATTTGAGGCAGTTGTGGCAGTGTTGCGTGGCTGTGTGGTATGGGGTCCTGAGGAGTGTTCTGGGGGTCGCAGTGCTGACAACATGGACTCCTCCATTTCAGAAACTGGACCAAAGAAAAATGATTAAAAACATTTTGCTCAAGTACATCTTAAAATATACTGCTGCAACAGAGCTTACATGATTGTTTGAGTTGCTCATCAGCCTTCTGGGGATAAATAGGGTGCCAGGTATAGTCAATGATGAGTAAAAAGTTGGGCACGCTCCAACAGTCCACCCAGCCAGCCCTGATGTAAAAAACACTTTCAGTTAATACAGAGTCTGCAGAGGTTTTAAGTGAATTTTCCAGTTCATCATTTGCTTTATGGAACATTCAATACAAGGACATTGAGTGGAGATAAAAGACTGCAAATGGGTTTTGCCTGATTTCACCGCAGTGCCAGTGTGCAGCAGCCCAGACACAATTTTATCGTAAACTCCCATGGGTGCTGGGACTCTCCCATCCTACATAAATAGTGTACATGTTCTAGCACACAGCTATTCATAATAGATGAATAGCTTGACGTCAAGTTGCCATGTACACAGAGTATGCTTTCTCTCCAGCATTGGCTTTCAAACACGGCTTTTGAACGTTCAACCTGTAGAACTAGGAGTGTGGATTCTTGTATTTCAGCATTTTCAACCAAAATAAACAAGGAAATATTGTTATTTAATGAAGATCTAACTTAGTTCCGTCTTTGTTACAATACCCTGTGGTGTGCTATTTTGGAGATAGCTTTAAGTTAACGTTGTCTTTCAAGGTATAATAAAAGTTTAAATATACACTGACAGTGTCATAATTCAAATAAAATTACAATAGTTAGGCATGCTAGGGAAAGTAAAATATAGTATAAGTTAGAATTACACTGCATGTCAAATTATGGTACCTTTCCAACATTAATATGTCCTCCTGCCAGCCAGTGTTACACTCATGAATCATCAATCCTGCTTTATTCTATCAAACACACTTTTGTCCCACAAGCAGAACAGAAATGTAGTTTTCTGTAGAGATAAATGTTCCACTCACTCGGCGTGGGTGATGTTTCTCCAGCGGGACTTGTTAGGTTTGGGTGGGGGAGGCACGTGGCCCTCCCCTGACATGAACATATCTGGAGGCAGTTTGACATTCTGGTAGTCTTTGGCCAAGGTGAGGAGAGGATAGCGGCTCGGGTGACACTCAGGCAGAGAAAGGCGCATATCTGTGTCTTCTGCCTAAAAGCACAATGCACCCACACAACATATTAAAGGCACATATGTAGGCGTGTGTCAAATTTGCATGCATTTGAATCAGTGTCGAGGGGTATTGTTCAAAAACACAGAAATCAATGCACTTGGTATGACTAACCTTCAAACTGAAGCGAGTGTGGCAGGTGGTGGGAACAAATTCATTGAAAGGCAAAGTGAAATCAATAATGAGTGTTTCACCGCACGCAGCCAGGTACACTGAGGAACATAACAGTAACATAATATTTAACTCTTCTAACCTGCACATTGTTTGTTTGATTAAATGAGTAACAAAATCTCTTTCATTATATTGAACGGCCATCTATAATTAATTATATTCGCTGCCAGGCATGTTATGCAAGATAATAAAATCAATGAACATTCATACAGGGTTGTCAGTTTTGTTACCTACCATTCTCTTGTTGCTTGGTTGAACAATCAATCCAGTTGTGTTGATTTGCAGCCCAGAGCATCTCAAATTGGTGAAAAATTATTTTAAATGTCCAGGAATAGGGCACAAACGAATAGATATCAGGGGCGCTGTCACTAGCCCAGTCTTTAATTAAATCTAAAAAATAATAATAATTAATATTGTATCAGTGTCATTTCAAAGTGTATTATGTAATGACAATTGATGTGCATTATTGAGTCCATACCAGTAAAGAAGTTTTTCTGGGCATAGATAAAGTGGTATGTGGCTTTGTAGACCTCAATCTCACACTGCCAAGTCTGAGGCATGTTCCACACACGAGGGTAACTGGCTATCACATGGAACTGAAGAGAAAGAAATATGTTATAACACTTTCTATAATTTTTTGAAAATGTACTCAATTACGCTGCAGGAGACACTACTTACAGCAAGCATTTCAGCCTCTAGCAGAGTTCTGTACTGCATGCTGCTGGTGGCATCCACATGAAGCAATTGACCTTTGATGGTGGGAGAGTAGCCTAAAAAAACAGAACAGAAAACTAAAAATCGGAAACAACTCCTACAATGTAAACTAGCATAATATCACACATTTTAATACATTTATGTTGGTCAAAAGAACACTCAACATAAAAGAACACTCACTGACAACTGTAGACAGGATTATGTCTTATATTGTATAACTGCATGCATGCTATGGAGGATTTTTTTTTTAGTATTGCAGAATTAAAACTTGTTGAGTGTGCATTTAGAAAAGCAAAACTGCAAAAGAGGAAATGGTTTATAATGACATTCAGTCACTGGGATGCCTTTAGAATGAATGTTAAAGGTTTCCAGAATATTTGCCAACATATTTTAAAATAGTAAATGTAATGTATATTGTATAGTGTTTTGGTAACACTTATATTCAGTGCTTATATTATCAACAGTAATTCTTAGCAATAAATGTAAATGTTGACAGTAATATATTTTTTTTCGTGCATGTGTTGTAGAGCTTGTAGTGATATAAATGCATACAAACCCAGTATTATGATGGCAATATAAAATTATGTATTTATGAATAAATTGATAAATAAATAATAAGTCCAGAACTTGCTTACCATTATCTCCAACAGTCATTGGGATATTGACCTCCAGGTAAGAGCCTGCACCCACATTTACATGAATAGCATTGGTTTCCTAGTAACAAGATGAAGAAGGGAACAAAAGAGCAAAGTCAGACAAGCAACCAATCCCCATTTAAAGGTATAATAAAATGTTTTTGCAATAATTGAGAAACTACTGTCTGTCAATGTCACACTCAACAATAAGTCTTGAACATAATAAAGACCATTTCACTTGCCAATATAACCATTAGTGTAACTATTAGCACCCAAAGAGTGCCGTTAGAATCAATGCTAATCGCAAATAAGCATCTCTAAATATAAAAGAAATCCATAAAAAAATACTTTATTATAATTTGTTTCTTCTTCCCCTCTTCTCTTCAGAGACTTTGATGACAGCATTTCTTTTGCAACCATTTCCTTCAGTTTTCTTTCTCAGCCATTGTACAACTAGCACCAGAGCTAATGTTTACAATAGAGCACTTCCTTATTCCAGACTAAATAAACCAATAACAGCTGAAGCTGTTACCCCCAAGGTTTACTATGGGTTGACTATAGGCGGCGTGCCATGTGACGGGGGGCATTGACTTCAAATTGGGACATTATTCCTGCTTTATACACGTTTTGCCAAAATTTTGCCTGATTGTTGTTTATTAAAGATGGTACTTTAAAGCTTTAGGCGTGGATAGGTCACAGCAGTGAGTGAAAAAAATTTACAATGTGAGTGGATGTAAAATAATTTTTGCTCTCCATGTAATTTCTCCTTTACACTATCTAATGTTGTTTCTCATCCATTTTTTTTTAAAGCAAAACGTGTAAACTATCGGTACAAGTGACAAAGCAGCTAAAGAAGTATAGAGGAGTAAACTATGGGTACCACAATGGGCATTTTCAGGCACAAAATAGAACAGCTGCGAGCGCCAACATACGACTGATGTGAGTGCTCTCAAAATAATTGGGGTGTATTTTGTGTGTTGGCCTTTATACCTTTAATGCCTCAAAAAAAAATCAAAACATTCTACCTCAACTCACTAAAAAAAGATTCAAGAACATTTTATTTTGCATGGAAACCATATATTGCTCTTTAACATGCACCTCTCATCTTAGAAAATCCCTCAGCTGTTCAGGGATGAGCATTTGAAAAAAAAGCATAGAAAATGAACTAATGCCGGTGCCAAAAACGTGGTGAGGCATAAAGACAAAGACAGGTGCAGAGAGAAGAGATCAAAGGCGCTGTCACAGAGAAGAGAAAAGCACAGACCCTGTTTTTGGTAAAAAGCAGATCAATGGTGGCGTCAGCAATGATGTTCATCCGCAGCTCGAAGGCCTGGATCTGCCGAGGTTTCCCGGGCTGGGCAACCTCAGTCACTCTCATGGCCTGATAGTCAGCAGGGAGGAAAAACTTCCACAGACAGTCCCTGGAACAATAAATAATATGTAGTAGATGTATCAAAATGTTTTACATGAAAATGATAAAAGTTCACACATTTTTATTATATGCCATTTCTATAAACACTCATACATATTTTCATACATTGTTAATATTCGCTAACAAATAACAAAGTAACAAAGTATATTCATTGTAATTGTTATAATGCAAAGTTCAAACTTTGCTGCAAGCAATTTCCTCACCTCTGGCGATCAGCCCATGGGCCGTAGTTAAAGTCAGTCCCTTTGCCACAAACAATGTCCAAACCCCAGCACGGGGGCAAGTCCTGGAGCTTATCATCCTCACTGCACGTCTCAGCCTCCTCCTCACTCTCCTGCTCCACTGGGACAAGACCTGTACCACAGAGAAACTGTTGTCAATACTTGCACTTTGTTTTATTTTAAACTTAACGTTGCAAGAATTCTGTGTGTGTGCGATGGACCTGGTTCATCTTGGTAATAGTAGATGTCCACATCATTGGATTGCAGGACCACAAAGCCTTCACCCATCAGTCTTGGAGGTCTACAGCAAAATATGACTCAGTGTCACTTACTGATATTACATGTGCTACCAAAACGTAGTGCAAACGTGTTGCCTTAGTAACGATTATGAGTTGTGTCCTTACTCATCATTCTGCAACCCCAAGTAACGTGGACTAGGGACCAGCATAACCCGGACATTTTCGAGCGAGCCTTTGATGATGTGCATGAACTGGTCGAGGTGGCTGGATGGAGGTTTGGTGGCGTAAGTCAAAAAGGCATCTTCGAAGTTCACACACAGAGTCTGAGGGAGGTGGTGATTTCCAAAAGCCAAGTGTCCCTACAGCAAAAGGACTAATTAGAATCTTCATTATATTTTTGCCATAATATTTTCCTGCTTTATAGTTGAAGCCCAGTGATGCAGTGACTGTGAAGGAGTGTTGTTTACTTACTGTGCTGATGTTTACTTTGATGACCGGGATGAGGGAGCGCCATGATGACGAGGGGTCTGGACTCTCTGCTTTGATGTTCACACTATAAATAAAACAGGTATATTCACTCTTTTACAGTTCAAAAGTTCCTGCTTGTTTTGCTTTCATCTACCTGAATATGTTTTTACCCATCATGAAACAGGATTATACGTAATAGCATTTTATTTGTATTTTTTTTTCCATTATGTGATTGAGCTGGAATTCTTGGTTGCGGATTTTAAATCATGACCTGAGCCTAGAACTGCTTTATTTGTTTTTTCGAAATCCTTAAGATGGATCACAACACTCACACTATTGTTGCTTACAGTTATGTTATTGCCAAGGGATATGTTCTAAAACAGTGGGACTCTGACTCACCATCTCAGTTTTAGTCCTCCGCACCGAAACAACTACAGCGTTTATAACTTGAATGCACTGGGCAATGCTTATTTTGACATAAGGCATATTTTGGATGTAAGGAGTTATGTTGTCATGTATGATTCTTAATTTCACACACCAGGTTATATCTGAGTATGTTACCTATCCAGGGTCTTGTTTGATTCATCCTGTTCGGGGTCTTCATCTTTTTTAGGAGGGATTAAAGTAGGTTCCAGGCCAAAGGTCTTCTGTAGTTGAGCGTAAAGATCGGTTCGATTGTAGACATGAAATTCAAAGCCATTAACTGTCACAGAAAGCCTGGTCTCTGCTTTGGGATCTGGTGAGAAGAAAAACATAGAAAATACTAATGCTTTTTTTCTCCAGTCTTTGTTAGCTAATTTTATAGAATGCTTATAGAACATTTTCCCCAGAGAAAACTGTCTCCTAAACCAGACTCTTTGGTAATAGTGTTTCAAGTTCCCTATCAGAGGATAGACTTCAATCTTATGCAAGTTACCATGTTGTTTCTGTTTTGGGTTGTACATTTTCCACCATCGGAAAATAAGAAAGCCATCCTGTATCCTATTAAACAAAAATATATTATTAAAAAATATATTAATATATATTTTGAAAAACTACTGCAGTCAAATGTTGTACCTGATAGACATATCTTGGTTGATGAAGTAGACATCTCTGAACATGACTTTCCCTGACAGCACAGAGAAGGAGAAGGAGCCTGTGGGGCAGATTAAACCGATGTATACTTTACACAGAAATAAAACTGTGTGAGTACAGTTGCAAGAAAAAGTATAAGAACCCTTTGGGATTACTCAGATTTCTGCATGAATTACTCATAAATGTGTTCTGATCATTTTTCCACCCTGCACTGTGAATGTAATAATTTGTGTGCAGTAATAGTAAAAGCAGACTGTGTTTGTCTATTGTTGTAACTTAGATGAAGATCAGAACACATTTTATGACCAATTTATGCAGAAATCCGAGTAATCCCAAAGGGTTCACATACTTTTTCTTGCAACTGTATATATGTTAAGAGAGAGAGTTATGCCTCTTGGCAAAAGGCTTCATACTACAATATAACAATAATAATAATCCTGCACTGCTGGAAATATATGCCTTGTTACTGTTTACTGTTCCACATGGACCATTTCCAAAGATTTCCAAAGTTTTAAACTGATAAATTGCATATTCCCTGTACTGCATTGTATCATGAATGAAAAAGCTCCAATACGTTAGATTATAGGATGTTAAAAGATAAATAAGCTGGCACATGGGTCACTGCACACTTTGTAGTGTTAACTATACCTCAGTCTAACATTTTAAAGTTTAATGCTGCAGGAGTAATTACATCAACACTTTTTGTTAAAAGGCCAATAGATCAAGATCTCTGGCATAAGGTAGCAGTGTTACAACAAAGAAATCTTACACACAAAACAATGTAATCTCTACTCTACCATTGCATTTTTATGAAAGACATCTATGGTGACTGAATGAACCTAGCTCAACATAAAAATGTAATGCTAATTTAACACCTTTGACTGACAGCTCGTTTATCGTTCTCCAACAAAGATTTTTCTATACGCACCAATATGAATGTAGCCATCTTTGTAGAGTCTGTTGATGATTAGAGTGAGGATGAGGCCAATGTTGCGGGAGTTGTAATATGTTAAATAAATAATCCATCCACAGGACAGAATAGTGGCTTAAAAACAAAGACAGGACAGTGTTAACATATGCATGTAGACATTAAACTTCATTATATTTTGTTATAATATTTTTATAGAAATTAAATTTACTTAGTATCAAAAATAATGTATGTGTAACAACATGCAGTAACAAATACATTTTTCAGGTGTGCTTACCCACAAGGAGCCAGATGAAGTTGGAATTGTGTTTTGTAAGAAACTTATCCAAATCCACAAAGCTGGGAAATGTGTTATTGCCATCCATGGCTATAAAATTTCAGAGTGATGTCTACAAAATAGTAACATATCTCTTATTTTGGTACACAGAATGTACAGTACAAAATATTCCCCAAAAAATAGACACAAGAATATACTAAATAGACTAAAGGTACTACAGATATTAATGGTCCAGTAAATATATCATGTGGAATTGTATGAATACTGTAGCTCTTTTGCTGCTTATTAGTATAACTGAATATCACGATTGCATTATACTCCACATATGGTATAACAACAACACGCTGTCTACCTACACATAGGAAAAACAGGTTGAAAAGAAAGTAACACGTGATCTAAGACTTAAACAGAAGACTCCTGTACAGAAATCCTGTCATAATCTCCTTAAAATGCCACTAGAGTAAATAAATGTACATGCTGGTCATACTGCACATCTAAGAAAAGATGCCTGCTCTCTGACACGGATGATTGATGTGACTTGATCAGGACAGATGCAGCAGCTTAGGACCTGATTTAAGTTGCAATACAAACCAAATACATCCTTACTCTCATATCTAGCCGTTAGGATCATCATCTGAACCTCACATTGAGAGTTTATGTCCTACATGATAGACAACAGGCATTTCTTGAACTATTTTAACTACAGCTTTGCAACAACATGCACCTTTAGCAATGCTGTAATTAGTTCTTCCAGTAAATGTGATCATACTCTGATAATGTTGAAAAACAAGTTCCCCACCACTAGCCCCACGGTTTCAGTTTAAACTTGTAAAATATACTATTTGTCATTTCTTTATGCTCCAGTCTAATGTGGGTAGGCCTGGAGAATTATATTCTCTTATAGCTAACTAGTACAATAAAAAACAATACAAAGGCTGACCATTGTCTTACAGACGTGTGATGGATGAACTATAATATGTAATATCTTTCTCTATGTATTACCACATACAGACAGACAGACAGACAGACATGGTGTAACGTTAGTAAGTTAGTGAGTAGCTAAAGGCAATAATTTAACATAAAGTGTAATATTAATCTGTGAATAAAAGAATATTCTACATAAATAGAGAAATTGCCAACATGAACCAAATGTACATCACACATACACATTGGTAATCCATAGGCTTTAGTTTTCCTGATTATAACCTCAAAAGCTGCAACAAAACGATACGGTCCAAAGCATCCTCCAACCAATTTGTCATTGTTTGTTGAACACAGCTACTTTGTTCCTAACGCCATCAAGCTCCAACCTATGTGACATTTTAGCAATATGTTATAGAATAGTTATAAAGGCTAAGAGCTAAATATCATACAGTTAGCATGGACGGCTAGCGAGACAGTAGGCCGCGCCCCGTAACTTCTCTTTTATGAACTTTTCCAAACATATCGGGCAAATATTGTAAATTACCTTAATATCTTCAACACGGCATGTGGTTTCATCTTTCCTCCGATGTCCCAGGAGTAATCGTTTTGTCATATGAGACATCGGGGTAGCTAGCATCCTCTGTTCAATATTTACCTGGAAGAAAGCCAGTTGACATCTCTTCCTGGTCAGCTGCGATCAGCCACGGAACTGACCAATAGGAACAACAGCGCATCGCAAACTGGCCAATCACTGAAGAAAGGCGTGAACAAAACGTGACACTTGAATGAATGACAGGGCACCCTACCAATCAACGTCAATGTTTTCGTAGTAGTGTCATTTTATCCCTTTGCCACACTGAATTTAGCAGCCACATTAGGAGAGGACAAAGTATCAGTACATGGTTCAAAGTGAGACAAGATAGAACAAAAATGTACATTTGAACAAATTTAAGCCTTTATTTTTACTTTTATTTACCAAACCAGTCTATCCTTACTAATGAAAGTGAAAATGGTTAGCGACTTTATCTTTTCTTGGGCTGTATCACTAGTAAAAAGCCATTAGAAAGCTGATAAATTGAATATTCATGTTTTAAATATGTAGCAGTTCATATACTTTCAGAGGATACACAATGCCTTCTTGCTAGAGGCAATTCTTTTTATCGAACTGATGAAAGAGGTTTGCTCCTGGATATTATTTATACAGGCACATTTCTTGGAAGATAGTCTGATAGAAAGTTCATGAACTACAGTACTTCATGCTTTTATTCTTGGGAAACAGTGACCAGGTTCATAAAATTACAAAGAGCAATATAGTCATTATCATCAAACATTTATTACCGAGTTCAGTTTCAGGACAATCAGGAGGTTTATCATAAAAATAAAATAAAAATGAAAAAATATTTAAATTAAAATAATCCAGATAAAGATGTCCACATGGGAAAGCCTTTTTATAAAAAAGCTAATGACAATAGATTTTGGCACTTCTACATTACAATGTCAACAGTTTATTTATTTTTCAGAATCAATACCCAGATCACAATTAAACTGCCTGAAAATAAAACCGCAGCGTTTTAATGTTTGCTGTAACACTGGGTAATCCGAACAGCAAACAGCCGTGTGCAGAATCAGGGCAAATCCATTTTACACACAGCTGGGTAAACATATTTAATGATGATACTCACCGTCAACTACAGACAGAAATGTGAGTTGAAAAAAGGCTTGTGATTTTCCTTACATGACAATGTATGTATTTGTCATTTGTAAAATAATTTTTAATTCAATGTAAAGCAGTAAAGGTTAAAGATTTCAAAACAAGACCAGAGGAATTTATGAATCAATTTAAAATAAATGTATAATTTGGCACATCCGCCAATTGTAACACTATATATTAATACATGCTTTCAACATAAATAACAGCAGGCATAAGACACACAAATAATTTAACTTGCCCAAAATAAAACTGTCTTTCTGAAACCTTTAAAAATACATTATTGTAATAACAAGGCAACATGTCAGAATTTGGCTCGTATTTGTGTTAACTACCTACAACCATGCTTGTTGAAGACATAAAAGGCCAACCATTAGCACAAATAATTAAAAGTTAAGGACAATGGTAAAATGTGCATGCATTTAAAAAAATACAATAAAAATACCACAGTTGGCCAAAGTCCATCCAGTGTGAACTAGAGAAAAAAAGTCAAAAGCTCATGAGTGCATCTCGTTCTTGCATGCTAGTATAGAATGGCTTTCCAAACACAAACGAATGAAGTCCTGCCCTCAACTTCTCTGCAAAGGCCATAACAATGTTCAAGTCCCCCTCCACAGTCAGGTCCAAGTCAGTTTTTAGATTACGCAAAGACCGAAACGGCTTCTTCCCCTTTTGCCTGTGAAAAGAAGGAAGGTCTTTAGTGTAACTTGAAACACAGTACTCCAGGTCAAATGGTTTTTGACATTAGCATCTTGTTGGGTTGCAGCTGTGCGCAAAGATGCCAAGCTACAATGAATGATGTTTCTAAGAGATGGTCACAGTGCATAAACAATCTGGCCATGGCACCTGTAAAGAAGCACGGCCTTAGACAACACCATCAGGACAACCACATATGTTCAACAGTGCTTAGTTAGAGCTGTTGCCAGTATAAATCAAAGGAAACCATCACAATAAATTTTTCTAAAGCAGTTGAAAAAGACATTCTTCTGAATTATATAATATTTTAACTGTTTCTTGTAAAGTAAGGTTTATATAATAATTTGGAATAATTTGCATTGGTAGTTTGTCTTTTTTTTTATGTCCGGTGACTTTCCTAATGCAACTTTGTCCAAATAACTGGGCTTGGGAACAGAATATTGGGCTCTACTTCTGGCAATCAAACCCCTCATTTCTTACCAAAAGAAACTCAACTACGATAAGGATTAGACCAAAGTAGGGTTTTAAAATACTAAGGATTACTTAGTACTGTTCCCTGGTTATCTGTCAATCCAAATATAAATAATAATAATAAACAAAAAATAAAGACAAAGAGTGAAGGTCAGTTCACTGTTTGGAAGCGCAGAAGGAGCCGGGTCTGTCCCAGATGGAAGAGCAGGTCACCATAAGGCGAGGGAGAAATGGAGAAATTTGGGCCCATTTTTAGGACTGTGCTTTTGGAACCACACAAGACTGTTTACAATAGATTTCATCACTAATATTTTGCCACAAACAGAAAGAAGAGACTACAGGAGAATTTAAAGATGGTCTCCACAGGGACATATACTGTTTTTAATCATACAGTGTGAAACAGATCTAGCACTTGTGAATCTCTCACAGGGCAACATGCCTTACATAATCTCCTTGAAGGCTAAGTCTAGTCTACTTATTTCTTAGCAGAACAGTGTTGAAACATTAAAATGTATGGCAGAAAATCAGCAAGTGTGCAACTGTAATTGGCCCATAATTAAGTATGCATTTGTGTGCTGAACATGACGTTGAGAAAATTGTTAGTCAACATTTTTAACAGATTACCAGCTTCTAGGGTTTAAGGAATGTTCTGAATTATGAAAAGACAGCTGTAACTCACATATCAATTAAGTATAACATATACATAATAAAGTGGCCAGTGGGTGTACATGCACACATAGTTCAACATGGAAAATTACAGAACATTGTGTGATGTATACCATCTACACCTATCACTGACACCCAGTGACGAGTGACTCACTCATATGAATATCTTAACTCTTTCAACTGCTCAGCACAATGACAATTCTCACTCCACTTCCTTTAAGATCAACCTGCATGTTCTGCACTGAATCCTTGCTACCCCATAGTGCACAGATAACCATCTTGATTAACTGCCTTGGTAGCAGTTAGAGATGCAAGGCTATATTCTTTCAGATTTCCTCAGGATATCTGAATACCCCGCTGTATCCAAAACATGTTTTTGTTTTGAGGTGCCTACTGTAGTTGCATTGACATATGATTTTTGTTTTTCCATTATCATGGGCAGGCAGATGTTTTTGACGTGAACTTAACATTGTCAGCCCCCCTTCATTGTTGTGTGTGGAAATTTGTCCCTCTGAGCTGATTGTACCATTGCCCATGGTGAGACAAAGCCCTTGGGATTACATTACTAAATACAGAAAAACACAGACACTGCAATTTTGTCAACAGCTTTGAAAAGTGCATCAGACTGCAAACAACAAAAGCTCTAGGCTGTTTGTGGCCCTTGTGTCCTATGGGGTGGCCAGTGGTGATGTTCCTATCAAGGCAAGGTCAGCGGCTACAGTACAAAGTCAAACAGTAACAAGGGCTCAAACAGAAGGAATTACCAGTGGAGGTATTTGGACTTCCAAGCATTCTTTTTGTAATGCAGAGTGGGTTAGCCAAAGAGCTGGTTCGAGGCAACACAGAAAGCGTGGGATTAAAGTCTTATTAGTGGCAGTGGCTCTTACGTTTCGTCCTCGATGTACTTGAGCAGTGTGAGGGCCTTCCTGTGGAGCAGCAGCAGGAACTGGGCCAGATAGGTGCTCCGCAGGGACAGTCCCGGCTTCAGCATGAACACCTGGGTATGACATAGGCTGTCAATTAGTCGTCTAGGTTACGGCTCGGCAGGAAGTGCCACTGATAATACAGTAGGCTCCCCCACCACAGTGCTAACCTTGGGGAAGGAACATATTGCTGTTGTCACGACACAAACCTTAAACAGCATCTGGGTGAGAGCTTGCATGGAAACAGATGATGGCAAGTGACCCAAGAGAGGGAGTGTTGTTTATGTATAATACAGGCCTGTGATTGCATCAGTAATGTGCAAGCTTCATTTGTATTTACTAGCTACACATTAAGGTTCATTAACAATGCTCTATAAAGGAAACTGTTGTCCTACAGTGGCTGATTGTACACTATAATATTTTTGGGTTGTAGCTGTTTGTACAGTAGAAATGATCAAACAAAAAAACTAAACTATTCAATACAATACATTTTACTTTAGGACAGGTGCTACATACTCACCTCATCAATAAATGACTTCACCAAAGTGTCTTTGTGCATGACGTCTTGAAATATATTTCTAAAATCATAAGACAACACAAGCGTGATTGTGGTGAACATTAAAAGTGTACAGTCTGCTTGGCTCTTACAGGTCAGGTGTGAAGGTCTCATCAGTGTGAATAACTGTGTCCGGTGGTATGTCCTCCTCACTGTCTGTCCTCCACAGTGCACTCAGCTCTGAGCGCATGTAGCGCCGCTGGTTATACGTGTGCTCGTGGCACGGTGGCATCTGCTTCACTGTGTTGATGTCAACGTCAATGTGTGTTGTGGGATACGGGGAGTACAACACCTGGCGGAAAGGCAACACAAAGCTGCCTGTGGAGTCCTGGAAGTGGAAAAAGAACAAGCATTATTAGTTAATTTAGTTATTACCTATTTTGTGTATTAAAATGGCAACTTCAACCAAAAAAGAAAGTCTAATACTAAAGTAAAGCAGTGTTCCTGAAAACCAGTCTCAACTGTCAGATAAAATGTTGGCTACCTTGAGCAGACCTTGAACAAACAGACCAGTGTCATATTTGAACGAGGAGTCAGCCTTGCAAAGGCGAGAGCACTTCCTCTCAGACGGTGTCAGAAAGAGGCACAGTGTTCTGACAATCTGTGGGAAAAACACATATCAAAGTTCTTCTGTTTAATTACAGTATGTACTTAGACTCTTACATTATTTTTTTATAATATACCATTTGTTGCAGGAAAGAACAGAACACAAGCATTTCTTAAGGTTTACCTTATTTACTTTTTCTGGGTTGCTCCCAACTACAATCGAACAGCCACAAGTCTGGAGATGAGAGCTGATGGACCTGACAAAAAAAAATAAAGACATGAAGACAGCAATAAAGATAGCAATATTTACACTTTACTATATTAATAATGATTATTATATATATATATATTATTATATCCTAACAAGAAACACCTTTTCATAATAACCCTATTTAGCTTTTAATAATTTAGATAGGGCACACCTGTCAGTCTTACATTTTCCCAGCTATGTACAGTATATCTTTATATCCTTATGGTAAATGTGCAGCAGTTAGCTTTGTCATCTCCATAGGGCGTTGAATTGCTCCTGCTCTGCTCTGAGCGATTAGACACTTTATTGTCAGAATGGACTTTTCACAGGCCCTTGGCACTAAGCGGTTGCACCCTTTCCTCCCGAGGAAAGTTGGCTAAGTGGAAAGCCATTATTTATCATTCCAGGGTTGATAGGTGTTAAATGGGCTCTGTTCATCATCTGTCTCCATTTGTCTGACTGCGGCACTTACTTGTGGAGGAAATCCTCGTGGCAGCTGTCCCCAATGTCATCGTCATTTAAAACTGTGTCTTTTATCTGCAAAGAAAACATTTTAACATTAATCATCTTAGTTAACATAAAATCACTTATGGGTGCTTAGCAGATGTTTTGACACACACATATTTTTAATAGATATAAAACAACAAAATAAAAAAAGCCTCGTTCTACTCACATCTATGTCATCTGGGACGCTGTGTGCCTTCATTGATGCCAGAAGCTCCATGACTGGGATGATCTCCAAGCCAAGAACTGATATGATGTTATAGCCCTGAATACAAAATAATGTATTTGGTATACTGTTCTTTTAATTTAGTACACCCTCTTTATGCAAATAGCTAAAGTATTACATGGCAGCAAATCAATACATTTAGTCATCCAGACATGTTCAAGAGGAATCAGTTGAATGTGATATGTTTTTAGAGCCAGCTGTGCTGCTGATCTATTGGGATTTCTTTGCACAAGAGTTGAGAACCAAATGTGTGGGCAAGAACACCATGCTGAAAAATGACCACACTGGCTAATTAAACAGTAACTCAATCAACCCTTGTTGTATAACCAAAACAGACATCAACAACCAGCACAAAAAGCTTGAAACTGATGGGCTATAGCTGCAAATGATAGCACTGGGGCACAGGGTCTGTCCAGTAAATGTAGCCTGTATTCTAGCTGGAACAGATATAGGTAGGTTTCTATTACCAGAACTACATTCTAAGAGATCCTGGATCAATACACAACCACCACCATTTCTTTCATTTTTAAACAACCAGGTCGACTATTCCTGACAGCTACAAAACACCAAGATTCATATTATATAAAAAACACACACAAGAAAAAATGCAGGCACAGCCCTAAAAATAAAAATTCTGAAATCCTGTAAAATATTAATTGCGTCAAGGGAAAGAGTTTGAAAGCAGAAGCAGCTGTCACACAAGGTAAAACAAAACAGAGATGTGATACTGAAAACAATAGGGACACAGTGACTGTCTGTCAACCTGAGCTGACCTAACACTGCAGAAGAGTTTTTAATGATGAGGCTGTATCTTTAAAGGTTTAGGATCTGCTTCACTTGTGGCCATTTCATTTTGGCTGCTTGTTATTACATACACACTAGTTTTCTCGGATGGATCATTCAGAGCTAATTAGTCGACCTGTGAGTCTGTGTTGAGAGACTGCAACTTTATTGTTCTGCCGATGCTGGTTCAATACTTAATGAGTAAAGCTGATGATAAATGAATTTAAATAATTTGCTTTAAATTCATTCGATTAAATTAAATTAAGATGAAAAGGGGTTCATCACACTATTTACAACTATTTGTGACTATAAAGTGACTTAACAGAACTCAAATAATGACTAGATGCACCATGGATTGTAGTTTACATAGAGCAAACCCTCAATGAACTTGCCAAAAACAGTGGTGTAGGTAGTTTTGCAAACAACAAGCATTACAAAACACAGCATTCAGCCAACTTGCTGCCTCTTGTCTGGTCTACCCAGGTGTGTCCTGGTCAACTCAGGTGTGTCTGGGTTTACCCAGGTGTGTCCTGGTCTACCCAGGTGTGTCCGGGTCTACCCAGGTGTGTCCTGGTCTATCCATGTGTGTCCTAGTCTACCCAGGAGTGTCCTGGTCTACCTAGGTGTGTCCTGGTCTAACCAGATGTGTCCGGGTCTACCCAGGTGTGTCCTGGTCTACCCAGATGTGTCCTGGTCTACCTAGGTGTGTCCTGGTCTACCCAGATGTGTCTGGGTCTAACTAGGTGTGTCCTGGTCTACCCAGATGTGTCCTGGTCTACCTAGGTGTGTCCTGGTCTACCCAGGTGTGTCCTGGTCTACCCAGGTGTGTCCTGGTCTACCTAGGTGTGTCCTGGTCTACCCAGGTGTGTCCTTGTCTACCTAGGTGTGTCCTGGTCTACCCAGATGTGTCCAGGTCTACTCAGGTGTGTCTGGGTTTACCCAGGTGTCCTGGTCTACCCAGGTGTGTCCTGGTCTAGCCATGTGTGTCCGGGTTTACCCAGGTGTG
>JAVQKC010011033.1:0-26952 GCA_036025475.1 Philypnodon macrostomus
TTAAATGCATGTTTTAATTTACAAAACCCGGTTTAAACAAAATTAAAATTAAAAAAAATTTTTTTTTTCCCTTTTTTTTTTTTTTTTTTTTTTTTTTTTTTACAGTAGAAATTTGTGAAGAGCAGCGCCTAAATTATTATTCTGATTCAACAATCTCCCAGATTAGCAGCAGATTGTAATTATTTTATATCACAATATGATACACACACACACACAATACTTTGATACCAACACGATGCAGAGTAAGTTCCTGTAAGGGTTGTGATATGGTGTTAAGAGATGTCTTGGTAATCTGACCATTCATTCATTCTGTGATATTATTTTTACCACAGAACTGCCACTCACAAAATATTTTCAATGTTTTTGGTCCACTCTCTGTATACTCTATGCTTTGTATCAACAACCATTGTAGCTGCTGTATGTTCAGTCACGTCATTTACATTTTTGGGTTACCTAAATCCACCGCTTTTGTGTAATTGATGACTCATTTTTGTGCAGTTGAACATTTGTGTGCCTAATAAAGTGGCCAGTGAGTGTATGTATGGTGCTAACCAGAGACAGTAGGCAGGGTAGTTGTAATTAATGTGATGAATGCAACATCTGTCTCCAGGGTAACAGCGAGGCAAATGAGATTGGAATCAAGATAGAGGAGAGTTGTTGAAAATTGCAATTATGATATAAATTAGCACATTTAAATTTTCCCTTGGGTGAATAATATTTTTCATTAAAATGCATGGAGCCCATGATTGAGATGCAGACAGGCAACTTTGAAGGTGTAAAATATAGCAGACATTTCTTATATTTGGTTATCAAGTCAACTAAAAGTAAAGGTGTTTTCAAAGTCATGTGGTTAAATCTTGGACTGGGCCTATAGAGAAAAGGAGTAAAAGTATTTTGTATAAAACTGTACATTGCTCGGACCTAATTAAAATGAAAACCCATCAATTTATCCATGCTGTTTGTTGCTAAACAAATGTGCAAAGAGCCACTCGTTGCACTGCTCTGTATTTATGGGTGCCCCAATTACAGTCCTGCTGCCTCTCGCTGCTGTTCGTGCTCTATGGAAATGAGGCACATATGCATGAAAAATATGGAGCTGCTACTACCATACCAACCCTATCTATTCCATGTGAGGGGGCATATTGTTTGTTGACCAAGTTGTTGTGCCAACGGGGCCAGCTGTATGGAGATGAGGCCGACTCTGAATGGTGGACACAGGAAGGGATGAATCAAGTCCAGGAAGCTGTTGACTCAGGATGGAGGAAGAAGTACTTGTGTAAAGTGCAGCTTTGTGATGCCTCGGTCTGCATCTCGATATGCCTGCATTCACTCTAGCAGCGTGTTGGGATTAAATATTTATACAAAATGCATTGTCAAACAATAAACTTTATTGAAGGCATGAGTAAAAAACAGTCGGCACTATGACATTTCCTCGCAGGCAAGCTCGGATTATTTACTATGGGGGAATTCAAATGTACAAATTCTTCTAATACATGTCTTTAGCTGGTGGGAGCAAGCCAGCGAGAACCCACAGGAACATGGGGAGGACATCCAGTATCTGCTTGTTCGTCCCTGGTCCAAGGATTGAAACCAGAGTCTGATGAATGTCTGTGTATGTCTCTGTGTCAGCACTATGACTAACTGGCCATTGTCCGGTCTTTCCCCAACCTAATAACCATTATTTATTCTTAAGCCAATTGAGAACCAATTCTCATTTACAATGGCGACCTGTCCACATTCATTCATAGACAGCGTGTGCTTGGACGGGGACTCGAACCACCGACCCTCTGGTTGAAGAGCGAGCGCCTACCCTCTGCACCACTAGTTGCTATGATAGACTCATGACACCTGTGACCGTAACGTGACATGAGCTGAAGATGTTGAATGTTGTGTGTGTGTGTATACACAAAACTGACTGCATTTTGATATAATCAGCTATTGGTGTTTAGTTTATTTAGTGCTTTAGATTTGAATTAATAGCATAATTTTGTTGGCAATTTTGACTTACTTTTTGTGTCTACATGTTTTAAATGCATATAAAAGTATAAGGAATCTGTAGCATGTTTATACAGTTCTGACATTATGACCAGTTCAGTTGAGATGTTTTTAGTTTTGCCCTGTGAACGCCAATTCCTTGTGCCTTTACCTCACATCAGTTGTCTAACATTTCTGATCAGCCGTACTATGGGAATTTGTTTTATCTGCCACAGTTGTTTTTTTTTCATCAATCTCTCTATATTCTTTGTACTTCTGTAACCCTCAGTAAAAAGGGTGGGTTACGTTGCTTTTATATTCTCACCTTGCTGACATTGCCTGTGTTTTCACCTTAGGAACCAAGAACATGATGTTGGACGTGCTATTACCATTAATTGAAAGCAGATTAAAACAAATGTAAACCCCAATGGCAGTCTTTAGTAGGTGATGTAGAGTACAGTGTACAATAAGCGTGTATTGAACTAGAGACTAATTCAAACTGACTCCTATTTCATGTCAGAGTTAGAATTGGGCTGTGTGACTGAAATATATCTACATGGTGAGAATCTGGTCTAGAGTGTAGAAGCCTTGAAGCAACAAGCCATAACTAATGTGAACAGAGGTGACACATGCACACACAAGGACACGTATATTCGCTCCATAAAAAGAACAATTTCAACCTGCCAGATTATAGCCTTCTGAGAATGACATTTATTTGTGACAATTGCCCTCCCAAGCATACTGTAATGTTCATCATGGTCACTGTGTCGAACAGTACTGCATCAGTAGCTTATGATAGAGACATTTATATTGTAAAATGAGAAACTATACAATCCCTCGCTTAAAAGATAACAGGAGATTTAAAAAAGACACTAGATGATTTGCTGTGTAGTCCTGGGTAGTTGCATATTTGCACTGGGGCAGATTGTGATTGCGTTCCACTGCTTGCCAGTCTGACTACATGAATATTCATGCAGCTGATATACCAGTGTGAGCCAGAGAAGAGAGGCTCATATCAAGAATACAAATAAGAAACAGTTGCCAACAGTTTGTGATGGTGTGTGGGCACAGAAGCAGATTATAGGTTGTATGTGTGTTTGTGGATGTCTGTATATGTGTGAGTTTGTGGATGTCTGTATATGTGTGTGTGTGAGTGTGTGTGTGTGTGTGTGTGTGTGTCTTTGAGAAAGAGGGGTGTAGCTGACATTTACTTAGCTCTGCTCCTCCAGGCATTTTATGGCCCACATTCAGAAAAGGAGGAACAGAGTCGTTTTATAAAACTTTTTGCAGTAGTCGTATGGTTTTACTGTATCTAAGGCCCCATCTTGTTGGCTTCTGTCTGTCTCTGTGTGACTCATGATACAAAATGTGAAGCTAGTATAGATAACACTTTTTATATCTTATAAAAATAAGTGTGCCTCAGTGTCTCACCTGGTGTTCTCTCCCTGATTTACTTTCTGGAATTTCCTATCCACTCAAGGGAAAAAAAACACAATTTTTTATAGTGGTTCAACATTTTAATACATTTTATTCATTGCATGTGTAGAGTCCCTCAATAAGCTAACGTAAGAGTAATTCCTGCCCCATCTTACATTAAATGTATGGCTTTTTTTGGCAACATTTGGGGGCAAAATATTATACCTGTAAAAATTAACCAGGTAGGTCTGCTGAGAAACTAACAGCATAGCAAATGATATATATACTATATTTTATTTATACAGCCTGTGCTGTTTAAAAGTGACACATATCTGGGAGTGTTAACTTTTTGTTATGCAAACATATACTTTATCATAGCTGCTCTGTCCTCTGCACAAGGGCATGTCTACAGCTGGATATATGAGAAGTGCTTATCCAAACCCCCTGGGCCCAAACTCAACAGTCATCATTCTATTCTTGCATCTGTTCATTTAAGGAAAATACTAATATGCTGACTTCCTGTCACAAAACTGCATTATAAGCAGCAAGGTAGACCAAAGTTTTGCCTCCATCTCTTCCATAACAGTAGTTATTAGCAGTTAGGTGCACAATATGATATTTTCTTGGTAATCTTTATTGTTGTCAAAGGTGGCCTTTTTGAAATACTAGTCTTTAAAATATAGCCATACCTGTCATAAACATAAAACTACTACATCTACCGCAAAGAAATGCTCTTTGCAGTAGATGGGGCACTGTTGGTTCCTGAAGGAATAAGCAATAACTGCACATCTCAGAGGAATAGGCTCATGTGAGATAAGTTCATATGTATTTCTGTTGTCATTCTTTTAAATGTCATGAAAACAAAATATAGATGATAATAAAGTAATTTACTTTTCTCTCTGTATCACTTGTGTTGTATCCTTTTTTTTAAATTGTATTTTCTATATTTTGAGCAAATTTCCAATATTTGACACCTCCAGACACACTTACATATTTGTGTCATTTTAACAGACAATGGCATTCCTCAGCACTCACGCGCTTTAGCACTCAAACAGATTTAGATTATCATGCAGCAATTACAGCCAGGCTAAGCACTAAGTATGAGCATCACATTTGGCTGCCGTTTACAATGTAGCACCTCTATGCATAGGCTACAATGAGTATTTGGGTAGGTTTTGGGGTATAGCTGCTACAGGATTGGACTGTTGCAGATAATGATGAGGTTGGAATTTAGATGAAAATACTGACATCATAAAAACAGCTAGGCTTAAAATCTGGAGTTGGTATGAATTTATTGTCCCCGTCTTAAGGGAACTATAATGATTTAAAAAGCATACTCACTTCTGCACTAAACCTTTTAGAGGCCAAAATACAATGTCGTAAATTAATCAAGACTTGTATTGATTAGCTTGTATACAAAGCTATTTAAATCACACTCACTTCCACACTTCTGTCTCTGAGGTATGCCCCAGAAAAATAAAGATTTGTATATTGAACCAGTGTCCAAAGTTAGGGCCTTGATAGCTTCCTCTGACTCCAGGCTAAGGCTGAGTCTATAGAAAGCTGTGGATCAACCAGACAGCCTTATTCTAATCGACTGTTTAGGTTTACTGTGAGTTTTCACCTGCAGTCACCAGAAGGACACTTGAAGTGATCTTACTTTACTTTCTGAAGGTAGACGTATGACTCAAGCCTATGCGCTCCTTGAATGCAAATCTCCTCTGTAATAGATCACTTTACAACCATGATCCTCTTTGTTTGTGAGTGAATGTGAACTTTGTGTGTGTTGCCGACGGTCACCTTTGATATAAAACTTTATTGCAGAGTTTATGAGTCAACTTCAGGTCTGCTGATTTTCTCAGGGGGGCAAAAATATGTGTTAGACACTAGGCAGTAATTACAACAGAAGGGATGTGCCGCCAATCACAAGCTCTGTCCTTTGTAACCATGGTGACCAGATGTTCTTATCACACCGCTCTCACACCTCATACTTCTTTGTATCCAGAGAAAAGAATCTTCTCACTCTGTTCTACCAAGAGGCAGTATTTCATGTTAATCCACCGAAGCATTTCCTGCCACTTTAATAGACTTCTATTCAACGTCCCGGTCCTGCTCCACTTTTATAACTTTGCTATGAAAGTCTCATTCACGTTGCACAACTCATTTTTTACCCCTTGATATTGTCAGCCACACTAGCAAGTTGGTTATACACCCTTTGCCAGATGAATACATGAATATTTCTTGGTTGGGATATGTGTTTGTGGGACTTTTTATACCATCACTGCAGCTGTGGCCCTCCTGTGATGTCTGCATTTGTTGTGGTTTCGGCAAGGATTTAATAGCTGGGAGAATAAAAGTTTAGAGACGTCTGGGTTAAATTGTTGTTTGGGGGCTACAAACATAAAAGAATCCAGGATTAAGCTGTACAGGAAGTAGGTTAGTGAGTTCTCAGTAAACAACTAAAGGCACATCCCATGTCAGGAAGCTGACAAGTGCTGCGGACTTGTATTCTTGGCTTGTATTTTGTGGATCTATTTAGGATGCAGTGACAACATACGGACAGCATGCTCTTGACGCAGCCTTGAGACATACAATGCCCTGGTGTGTGAGATAATAAAATTACCAACTGGCCCATGTGGACACTGAACTTTGCAAGTTCACTCTGGGAGGGAACACACTGCCAATGACTATTTAAAGCACTATTTATACTGTGAGATAGCCCATATTATTGTAGTCTGCTGTCTCGGTGAGCACAGACTATATGCACAAAGATGGGTTTGTGAATCTTTACTTGTAAATCAAAAGACAAAGAAATATTTAAATATGCGACGGTCTTCCTCCTTTTCATCCAGTGCTTCTTTGTGAATGCTTTGCTGTCAATTATTTCTGCTTCTGTCTCTTCTGTTGATTTTTAATGAATAGCTTGAGCTACACCAGTGACCGCTTCTTCACAGTCCCCCTCCTTGATGTGTCAAAAAGCGGTAAAAAGAGAGTTTTCTTTGTCGGGTCATGAAATCCCTTCCGGGCAATTTTCACTTTCAACATTTTCTGCTGGCCTTATGTCATGGGAGATGTACGCGTTTTTTCTGAGTTTGTGGTACTCCACACTGGGCTGAAAATAATGCATGTGTAGTCAAGTGCAGCCAAGACTGAATATATTCTGAGCCATCTCATTTGTTCTGCAATAATGAATCTGCTCTACATAAATGTTGAACTGTTAGATGAATTTCAAGTGTTTAGGATTCTACTTATATAAAAGAGAGGCTAATGAGATGTTTTGGAGAGAATGAGTGAACAGTGAAGACGAATGTGCGATGCTTCAATCTTAAATAATTAGATTCAGCTTTTCCTTGGCCAGCTCATTTTCTTTCAAATAGTTTTGTTATATATTTGTGTGAACTTTGTGCTGCACTGCATGATTTGACATTCAACACAATGATCTAGTTTGGTCTTGATTTGTCACAGAAAAGTGGTGTGGGTTTGGGTCATGTTATAGGGGCAATAGGGGCAAGGCCAGTGTGCTTTCTTTATCTGTGGTTTATCTGCAGTGAAAAAGAATTGCTCCATTTGTATTTTGTTTCCCAGCTTCTATGTTATTTTTTGGGATACAGTGTACTGCTCTGTTGGAGTTGTACTCTAATTTTATAAAATAAGCAGTTATTTGAGAACAGTATCTTGTTTGACAAAATAGATGTCAGACTAAAGGTGTATATTTTATTACAAAAATAACTACACTATAAAATAAATTTGTACTTAGGTAAATATTAAATTGTTACATTATTTTTAATTCCACTTAGTAATATTATTTAAGATTTAGTAACTTTGCCTTCACCCCTAATCTGACACATTTTCACAAATATATATCTATATATATACAAAACATGATTACATTAAATACTGACAGCATTTTTCTACGCCTTAAGGAATTTCAAATGGTTAAACTTCTATAACTGACCAAACCTTACTATTGGCAGACATTTTATTCACTTTTTTCCTTCTTATTCTTCCTCAGGCTGCTGCTGACTTTGCCAAAGCCCATTTGCCCGAGGCCCTGCGCCAGAAGCTCCAGGCCTACGAGCGGGACAAAGAGCGCGACAGAGAGAGGGACAAAGAGAAAGATGAGAGGAAGGAGAAAGGCCGACCCTCGTATGCTTCAATATTAGAACAACAGATCCTGAACTTAGACAGAGACATGCTAGAGAAACTCTCTGCTACATACAATGAAGCAGGTATGTTGACCTTAACAATGGAAGACTCTTTAAACTACTAAACATGACCTGAGGTGAGGTTGGAGGTCATAAGATGTTTTTACGAAACATATTCACCAGCATTCACTTTTAGAAGGCACTTTCTGAGTATATTTTTACTGAGACGGTGCAAAGCACAGTTGCCTTACAACTAGACGGGTCTGGGTTAAAATTTGATGTGTAGAAGCAGAAGTAGTGGTTGCAGAAGTGGTGTTGTAGTAGCAGAGAAATTCCTATATTATTGAGTTTTGATATGCAGCGCCAAAAACACAAAATCAAAACTTTTACTGATGAAAACTTTACATTAAATGGACAGTCCTTTACTTTAGTAGACAAATATTCTATGGTACTCTGAAATGTAGAAGTCCTTTTTTCGGTTACTAGACACATGCAAACACAATAGCACAAAGTAGATCTATTAAGGTTTAACAGCATGGTTTGATCAAATATTTTCCTCTACATCTCACTTTACTGTTGTTGAACGGTGACTGTCAGCAGCCCCAGGCCTTGCTTATTCAGCTGTTTAAATACAAACTCATCTCCTCAAGGCTTGTAGTAATTATCTCTAGAGGAAAGCAGGGAGTGAGATATATGGAAATGGTTGGGAAAGGGGTCAAAGTTCGAATATATACTATAGGGGAAGTGAGGACATAATGCTGTTAAAAGGTTTACGGGAGAAGTGGGGGTGAAATGAGGAGAATGACAACTAACAGGATAAAGAAAATAGAAAAATTCTTATGTTAATCTGAGTCAAGTTGATCTTTAGTTGTAGTTCATGTTGTTCTCCAATTACACAATACATAGTGTGGGGTTAAAACAAAACCAAAACAGTCTCAAATGTGACTGTATAAATCGTAGTGTGGCATGCTGTCAGTGTAAGTAAACCACTGAGAAAGCTGTTGTTCAACAGACAATAACTGGTCACTCAATACAGTACTCTCTTCTGCATGCAAAAAAGGAAAAGGCTTTTTACTCTGCCCTGGGATTTATGATCTTACACCATTTGCATTAATACAAATTCATTTTGCCTTTCATTGGTCTGTAGGGTTCATATTTGAGTTTTTGAAGAATTCAGCATGTTAAGGACATAAATCCTGGGATTGTCCTCTGGGACCTCTGAATTTGATTACTTACTGAGACTGCATTAAGCACAGACCAGTAGTAACTGAGTGTGCAACAGTGCAAATTAGAATATCAGAATAACTGTGATACTAATCTCATTGCACCATTGAACAAGGTGTGTGAGCAGACTGTACCATTAATTAGCTAGAGCGTAGGGTCCACACAGGCCACAGTGCCATTTTAATACAAAGCAATGAACGTGTGCTTGGCATGGCTGGGCTAATTGGGGTAGAGTGTGCTAGCAAGGCACCCCCATCCATTATCTCCATCGTCATGGGAACGAGATAAGGATAATTAGCTGGACAGCTTGGCAAAATGCAGAAGAAGCTACAGGCAACAGACAGGAGCTGAAGGATTAGGGATGCATATAATGATGCAACTAATAGAAATAGATTTTTCACTATGTGTCAAGGATTTAGTGGGCCATTTACATAGCCAACTTCAGGATTCACAGCAGCCTTTCAACCTGCACAGCAAACTGCTGCTCTTCTGAAGGTTGGTATGGTCTGCTACTTATTCACTCTTTCTTTCGAGAGTTTTGTGTGAAAGTATATTTTCTAATTCTTATGCATTAGCTCTTCTCTATTTACTCAGTTTTCCATTTGGTTCATCACAAACTGCCTCCAGTGGACCAGGTTTGACTGGCAGTCAAAAAAAGTGCATTGTTTGTAAGACCATATAAATTTGAATTTATAACCATATAATTTACAATTAGTTGAACTTGTCTCTTTATCTTGTGTGTAAGGTACAACATGTCTGGTGGCCCTATTGTCGGAGAAGGAGCTGACTGTGGCCAATGTAGGAGACTCTCGGGGAGTTTTGTGTGATAAAGACGGCAACACCATTCCTCTGTCCCATGACCACAAGCCTTACCAGCTCAAAGAGCGCAAGAGGATCAAGAAGGCTGGTAAGTCCTGCAGCACACTTTACTTATTGATAATCTACCTTAACCTTATGTTGAAATCAGAAAATATACAGAATCAAAACATCCTATTGGTTTGTGCTTGGATTGGCATCAACCCCAACACATGAGAGCTATTTTTAATACAGCATGTTGATAGTGTATTGAAGGCGCTTTCTTGTGCACAAAATCATCAGAACAACTCATTAGCCCCATCTAATGGTTTGTCAGTGTAGATACACGTCAACAATTATTTGTACATGCTGTAATCTGTGTCATGGTGTTTTTGCATTTTTATTATACCACCACATAATTTTTTGTGGTTATTTTTCCTTGTCTCACCTCTAATCTCAGGTGGCTTTATCAGTTTCAATGGCTCCTGGCGTGTCCAAGGTATCCTGGCCATGTCTCGTTCTCTGGGCGACTACCCCCTGAAGAACCTCAATGTGCTCATCCCAGACCCTGATATCATCTCCTTCGACCTGAACAAGCTGCAGCCAGAGTTTATGATTCTGGCCTCGGACGGCCTGTGGGACACCTTCAGCAACGAGGAGGCTGTGCGTTTTATAAGAGATCGTCTGGACGAGCCTCATTTCGGTGCCAAAAGCATTGTGCTCCAATCCTTCTATCGGGGCTGTCCTGATAACATCACAGTTATGGTGGTCAAGTTCAAAGGCAAGCAGAGTGAGAAGTAGACCACTCACACTCTTTGATAAACATAAATATTGCTTAAACTAGAAGAGTAAGAAGTCAACTCCATCGACTGAAGCCCGTGCTCTTGCTTTAATTAATGTAAAAACCTAATTTAGTGTTCCTGCTCCACAGACTGCAATGCAAGTTTGCCTCTTCATTGTTATGCAAATAAACTGACTTCCCTCCATGGACATTAGTATGTACTGTGTGTGTTGTGAGTGAGAGAGAAAGAGGAGCCATTATGTTTTATTGTTCATCCATCATAAACATCCTTTTAAGTGTAAGACTGGGTTGACTAATCTTTTAAAGTTCTTATTTTTTGTACACAAATTTGTATTTTTTATTATACTCATTGTCCATCTCCACATTGTGCACACATCAAGGTCTATTGTGACTGCAGTTGAAATGGTAGCTAACTTTTATACTGGGTTGTTCGTCAATCTAAATCTATTTTCTTTCATAACCTTCAACTATGATTACATTATTGCATCATATGTGTGTTTAAGTATCACAACTCTTGTTGTACAGCAATAGAAGCATTGCCATTAGTTATTTGTCTGCCTTATTTTTAATAGTAATTATTATATTGACCTTACAGTTTGAATTAATTTGATTGTAATCAAAATGAATATCTTTGTCCTCACTGATTATGAAGGCTGCTCATCCAATGAAAGAAAGATGTGTGTCTAAGAGACAATGCTGTTAAATAATGTGAAACATCGCGCACATGTAAAGTATTCCTCCCTTATCTTTCAAAATCTTTCTTTCAACTGCATAAGACTTTGAATGATGGATGTTTTCAATGCCTTAATTTGAATGTTCCAGACATTTGCTGCCAAAACCACTTATGCTTTTATTGTTAGTTGGTAAAGTAAATCACATACAGTAAATCACATACAGTAAATCACACACAGTAAATCAGACAACCTCAGAGTTAACAACTTGCTTGTACAATAAATGAAAAATGAATGTACATACAGTTGAATTAATATTATCAATGTATATAAGGAGAGCAATACTGCTGCTCAAAGATGAATATATGTTGGATATGAATATTCATTCTTGATTATGTATGTTCAGAATAAATATGTGGCACTTGTATTGGTTTTTGTTGACTTAATAAACTTATAAGAGTTGATATGAAAGTTTAACCCTTCAAATGTGAATTATCGACGTTTGTTTACTGCTCTATATTTTCAGCTGGGCCAGTCCTTGTTACTCATCTATAAATGTCATTTCTGTCTAGAGTAGGATTCCGCTTTCAGTACCATATTGCCATCTACTGGATGAATAAAACATCTGCTCCAGTTGGACTGTGGTAACATACTGATGTGTATGTGGCTTTATATGGTTACACGTATACACATGTATAACATATTAAGTATAAGTACATGGTTATGATTTAGTAAAATAATAGTTCATGGACAAAAGTTGTTATTAACTATAGGGCTCCAAAGATGCCAATACATTGTGACATACAGTCAAAATAAGAGCCCTGAGAGCTAAACTTGGGCTTCCTATGAGCTAGTGAACATGATGATCTGGAGCAGGTGTGATGTGATATCCTGGTCCCGTCTTTCCCTCACTGGCACTGTATAAAAATAGCTTAACAACAGAGGGCTGAGCTTTCTCTCTGCATACTAAATACAAATATACTGGTCTACAACCAAGCAACACAGCCTGAGCAGATGATTTTGTCCTCATGAAAGGAAATAATATAGATTTTGGAATACTCAGAAGAAAAGAAAATGGGAAGTCATAGCTCCAAGCCGCAGAAGCATGCTCAGGTTTTGATGTCAGGCCTGGATGGATCAGGGAAGACCACTTTGCTGTACAAACTGAAATACAACAAGAGCGTTTTGACTGTGCCAACAGTAGGATTTAATGTGGAGACGCTAGACACAAACAAGGGCAGTCTGGGACTAACTGTATGGGATATAGGAGGCCAGAAAAGGATGAGAAGTTACTGGAAATATTACTATGCTGATACCTCTGGAGTGCTCTTTGTGGTGGACAGCTGGGACCAAAAACGACTAGATGAGACTCGCAAAGTACTTCATCGGGTAATCCAACAGACATCTCCTTTAGCACACAACCATGTCAACTACAAACCAAATTCAGGAAAGTTGGGACACTGTGTAAGATTAAATTAAATGACTTCTTGAATTGTGTACCTGATCCGTGCAGAGATTTACAGTTCATTGCCTTGGGGTCCCAAAGATCGGGAGCATCTGATGCATCTGCTCTTTTTATTGTCCACACATCTCTGAGGGGTCAAATAGACATGTCACTGTCATTAAATTATAAATGTTAGTTCTCCTGAAATGGTAAATGCCAGTTTATGTTTTACTGTGAATCAAATATGTTGCAATACGTTGAGATTTGCAAACCACCAGATTTTGTTGTTTTTAGACTAATTTATATTTTGTGTATGTTTTATGTAAGGTCCTACGTCATGAAAGCCTCAAGGGGGTCCCACTGGTGGTCCTCGCGAATAAACAGGACCTTGAGGGTGCTCTGAATGCAGAAGATCTATGTGAGAGACTGGAACTCAGAAGAGTGTGTGAGGGCAGAGCCTGGTTCATTCAGCCCTGTTCAGCTGCCACTGGGATGGGGCTAGAAGAAGGATTTCGAAGAATAGTCTATTTAATGAAGACACCACTGAAGCAGACTAAAGAGGACATTAAGATAAAGATTCAGTTAAACTGCCCCAGCATAACAACTCTGAAGCAAGTTTTACTTTGTAGGGCTTAGTGGTAATTTAGCACTACCTGTAGGGACAAAGTGTTGACTTTTCTGAAACCCCACCCCACTCCAGATACACATTAAAACATATTTGTAATTCATATTCAACTTGTTAACATGAAACTTATTATATCGGCGAAACTGCGATATTATGGAATCACGTTAGTCCGCAGATCCTACGTTTGAATGTGATAACTCAAAAATGAATTGCTGGATCAGTTTCAACTTTTGCACACAGGTACATACCATAAAGACGCCTAACTGTATCAATTTGAGTACTTCTACAATGAATATTAATTATGTCATTAATTAATTACATAAGTCTTCTTGAATGACAAATAAAGTAATTAATGCCCAGACACACTTTTCTTAAGCCAATAATCCTGCTGAACATAAACAAAATCGCATGAATTTTGGCACAGTGATCCGGGCAATTGTATACTTAATGTACATAGTCACATTACAGAGGTCAAATAAAGAATGCCTCTATAGCGCCCCAATGTTAATGACCCCTATGGGTCCCTGGACACACTTACTTTGGCAGAGAGCAATGAAACTTGGTACAGTGATTCTCCACAGTGTACCCAACATAAAATATTATTATGACCCCACCCTACAACAAACAGGAAGTCAACCGTTTTTAATTGAATTTGGCAGGTCAGGTATATTTGACAGCCTCTAACTTGCACATACTTTGCCCGATAAGGCTCAAACCTGAAATACCTAATTACCCCCCGGCCGTCTGACTAATATGATGGTGGTTACCTGTATAGCGCCCCTTATAGACTGATAGAAGAATGTAGTTTAAAATTTGGCAAAAACATTCTTCACAAACATCCAGACAAATCAAAAGAGTCAAATAGACCCTTCCCATGTTTGTCATGGTTTGGGGGCGAGGCCTCTTAATTGCTCGTTAACAATATTAAAACCCATAGAAATCACACAATGGTGCCCTTTAGTGACAGTTGTAGCAGACGTATGGGGCAGACGTATGGGGCAGACAGTCCTTGGCCGTTTCGCCGATATACACCTTGCTGTCAGGGACGACAGCGCAGGCCTAATTTTATTTGGGAAACGGAGCATTATATTTTATTCTATACCTATTCATATTCAATAATTAATTATATCTGAAATTATGTAATGTCTCTGTCCTGACTCAGTTAATGAACTTGTGTGTTCTTGAGGGTTAAAGCTATGGTTCCTGGTCCTAACCCAGGTGGCGTTGTTGGCTGCTTCAGTAGAAAAGCCATGGATAAAGGGGATAAATTATGGTTAGTCGCCTAACTTATTTAACTGGGTCCTCCCCATATTCGAACTGCTACACATTGTTAGTAACGGACATGGAACAAGTAGATACTTTAATTTTAGCCGAGTAAAAGTAAAAAATACTCATCCAAACAATACCTCAAGTACTGTGACTTCAAAGTATTATTACTCAAGGTGCATTAAATGTACTCTTTGATCTACAGTTAGACTCGGGAGGCAGTGGTGCAGTGGGTAGGCGCTTGCCCTGCAATCATCGGGTCGCCGGTTCGGTCGTTGTGTCCCTGGGCAAGACACTTAACCCACTTGCCTATGAATGAATTTGATTGTGTGATTGGTGAATTTGTGTGAATGGCAGCCTTGCTTCTGTCACCAGTGTGTGTGAATAAACTAGGCCTGTGCTGTTGTCCCCGACAGCAAGGTGTATATTGGTGAAACAGCCCCATACGTCTGCCCCATACGTCTGCCCCATACGTCTGCTACAACTGTCACCAACGGGCACCTTAATCACTTTTTTGATTTGTCTGGATGTTTGTGAATAATGTTTTTGCCAAATTTAGAAAATTCCCTAAAGCTGCATTATTCTTTCAGTCTATAACAATAATAATATAATAACTCAAAAAGTCTAAATATTGTGTGTTTTATGCTGCAAAACGTAAAATTATAAACTAAACCTAACATAATATAATAACTTTCCATTTTTGGATTTTTGTCTCCTTAAAGTGTTTATATAATAGCATGTATTTAACTTGCATCCTTTGATTACATCTTTAATGGTCAATTCTCATTTCAAAGGCGTTTTCTGAAAAAAAAAAATGTTTCTCACTCTTTCTCCAAACATCTCATCACCTACAAATTTTGAAACTTTTTACAGAAGTATTTGTTGATATATTATTACGAGATAGAAGAAACATGGCAAAATATGGTGTTAGATGGTTTTTTTTTGTGAGATGTCCTAACAATACAGAGCTATTTTACCCTATTAAGTTTAATAATTACCAAGACATATTCATTTTGGGCTTCAGTTATGGGGCCCAGAAAATTGGGGCCCTAAGCAACTGCCTACTTTTGCCTAATGGTAACACCGCCTCTGCCGGTGACCATATATGAACTCTACTAACTATTTTTATATTTGTTTAGTCCGATAAATAATGAAAGGAGATGTTGTTTTTATCTTGACATTTTTCGATTGTAAGCTACATTCTTCCTCAGATAGAAGCGTGATAGACCTGTCCAGTCCGTCAGGCTGGCAACATTTGGGACAACAGTGGTCATGTGACCCTTCTGAGAAAGACTGTGGTACAGTTGAAACACTCCATTATTTGTCTGACTAAAATAAAATTACAAAAATAGTTATATAACCTAGAAAGCTAAATGACCATATGAAATCGCTCTCAAACTCCAGTCCAGAGGAATCTTTTCTTTTCTTTTTTGCCTAAATGTTAATATTCGCCTGAGAATATACATTATTGAGTGGTCAGAATTGTGTACATGAGTGATGTGACTGACCTGATGTTGTGATCTTTGATTGTATTGTCATACATTAGTCGCTGTTGTCTTGTGTTCTGTGTGAACGTCTAACGAGGAACGGGCATTGAGAATTATCCTTGCCTAAAATGTGACATGATTCATGAAACATACTTGTCCCTATCAAATTAGTCCTGATTTAGTCCAATAAATAGGTCTACTTGCTGTGAAAGGTTTGAGTAATGATGGACTTGCCCTATACCGTCAGCAAGAATGCAATTCAGTGGACCTTTAGTTTCACCTGAGGTTTCCATTAGGGCTGGGAAAAAATATCGATATTTAGAGATTTTTTGGTTTTGGAGATACTTATTTGGCATTGCAGGCTGCTCATCATATTTTGTATATTTCACATAAAAAAAAAAATCAAATCTGACAGTACTTAAATTTTGTTGACTTGTTGACTTATTTGTGAGCTACATTTGAAGTATTCACCGTTCTAGTTATTCAATTAACTGTATTTCATAAAAAATATATCAATTCATTGAATTGAAAGTTTAAATACTGTATTAATTCCTTTAAAAACAGTGACATATCGTAGGTTATTTTGTGCATTATATCGAGTATCACAGTATCACCATATTGAGATATTATTGGTATCGTGAACCATGTCTCACATATTGTATCGTAAGTGTGTGTGTGTCTGTGTGTGCTTTTTAAAAAACTTCATACAAAGCAAGAATTAATAATAATAAAAAAAATGGAAAGCTACACTTTGTATAAATCTCAAACAAAACAAGGATAACAAACAAAAAATATGAATAATAATAAATAAAGAAATCATATGTAAAATGTACATGAGATTTAACACAAACAATATTCAGATCCATAGCAGCAGCAGGTTTTATTCAATCATCAATTAAAGTCCCAAATGACGCCACGTTGACTACACCTTTATCAACATAAAAGTATATGGTAGCAGACTCGTGTCCAGAATAGGCTATGTCCCGTGCAGCACCTTGCTTTGGGACAGGGGTCAGCAGGTTGGCCCCCTCTCCATTCCCTCCCCAGCCCTCACCGCTCATGCGACTGTCAGCCCACTACTGGCGGTGTGTGCTGAACCAGGTGCAGCCGGGGAAGAGGGGAGGTAAAGGGGAGGGTTAGCTGAGGAGAGGAGAGAGGTGGGGGGGAGACGGGCTGCGAGAGGAGGTGACTCTCCGTACAGCATTTAGACACAGCGAAAGGATCATGGCGGATGGCCCCAGGTGTAAGCGCAGAAAGCAGGCGAACCCGCGGCGGAACAACGGTGAGTCCAAACTACCTTCGCTTCTCTTCTGAGCGGCTGTGTTGGACGCTTGCGGTGCTTTGTGGACAACTTTGGCGGCCGTGGAGCGATTGTTTTGCCGGGAGAAAGTGCTGGGAAGTGGAGCCCTATGTGGTGTACCGTTATACCTGGGTCGCGTCTCTCTCTCCGCCTAGTGGCCCGCTGCTACACGAGGGACCGTTATCTGCACTTCCATGACACTCTACCGACCCCTTTCCCGTCACTTTACGCACTCCAGCGCACTTTATTCCTCAATCCACCTTAATATTTATTGACATTTTGGCCACTTTTACGCTCGTTTGGTTACGCTTCGTTTTGTGCGGGGCTGCTGTTATGTTATGTTGGCGAATAAAAACTGCTTGTCCGTTTGTCTTGAGGACTCTCACGTTTTCTTTTTCCATAGACATTTATAAACGTGTGTGAAATGTATGCAATATTTGAGCTAAAAAGAGGCTCACTTGGTCTGTTTGCTGTTGTTGTCTCGTGGGGACTCGTGGCAGGTAGCGATGTACACTGTTGCTGCTTTCCCGACGCGTCTAAAATACAATTTCCCGGACTATACGCTCTAAAAAGTCAACATAGATCGCTTTTATGAATGATATGTAAGATGACAGACCAGTTACGCTTCGTTTATTTCAATCATACCGTTTTTAGTTCCCCTTTTTATGCTCAAAAGTTACCCATACGCTGTTGTTGTTAACGATTCGCTCCGTGCGTAATGTTCAAATTGTGAAGTTTGGGGCTTCAAAACAGACAGATTTCAGTGGTCAGGTAGTTGATATTACATGGATGGGGCAACTGAGGCTCCGGAGAAGGAACGAGGGGACATCTCACACGCTGTTTGTGTGAGCAGAGCGCGAGCGCAGCCCATATAAGGAGAGCGGATCCACGGGCAGGCGCGCGCAAAGGAAAGGGAACCTTGCTTGTATGGGACAGCGCTGTTAGAGTCTGTTTTACTTGGGCCATGCTGGATTTCTTTGTTTTTATCGCTGTTTTGTGACTGTTTGTGCTTACTGGGTTTGTTCGCTTTGCCCTCTCTCACAAGAGCTTAGTAAACTCCTGCCATTCGTTTGCAGCGTGCGGAAATGCGAGCGATACCGTAGAGATAGAGCTTGCAGCTCAAAACAAGAATTCGTGGGAGGATTGTGCGAGCGAGCGGTGTTTTCTCATGCTGGGGTGGCTGCGTAATGTGCTTAACCAACCTGACGAAGGGGTTTTCTGTATCGAGACCACGCTGTTACCGCTGTAGAGTCAGAAGTGGAGCGCGGACACACCTCACATAACGGTCCCGCTTTCATGCTCCGAGCTCTCCTAATAGTTTTCAAGCAATGACCAGATGCTAATGTAACTTGTTTGGTTAGACCTGATTGAGTCCCAGTTTTTGACCTGGCTTAGACCTAGTCTAGAACTGGTTTAGTACTGGTTAAGACCCATTTCGGTCCTGGGCTAGACCTTGTTTAGTGGAGCAGATTGATATCATGTTTTGGAATTGATTGAGGTGTGGTTTAGTCCTAGTTTAGACCTGATTTAGTTCAAGTTTAGACCTGGTTTAGTCCTGGTTCAGACTCAGACCTGGTTTAGTTCTGGTTCAGATTCAGACATTGTTTAGACCTAGTTTAGTCCTAGTTTAGACCTGGTTTAGTTTAGATCGGGTTTAACCCTAGTTTAGACCTGGTTCAGTCCTGGTTTAGACTCTTACCTGGTTTGGACCTGATTTAGTCCTGGTCCAGACTCAGACCTGGTTTATACCTAGTTTAGACCTGGTTTAGTTTGGATCTGATTAAGTTTGTCTCATTTGCATTCACTTTTAGGGCACTATTACAACCTGCTTTTACGCTTCCTCACCTTTTGACAAGGCCTATGTAAATGTAGACAAGTGAAGTGTGTATTGGGGTGTGCTGATGTGAATCTGAGGACGCTTCGGGTCAAGTTACTGGAATCTACCATTTCTATTGCAGCTGTAGCAGTGGCGTAACTTAGTAATGTGGGGCCCCGCTGTACAGAATAGGCCCCATGACTCATTTCTTTCATTGGGACCATGACATCTGGACTCTGTTGGTCTAAAGGTGTTTTAGTCCTGGTTTAGTTCTGGTCCAGACCTTATTTAGTTATGGTTTGGAACTGGGCCATGTTTAGTCCTGGTGTTTATAAAGGTGTTTCAATCCTAGTTTAGCTCTGGTTTAGTTCTGGTCAAGACCTGGTTTAGTTATGAGTTTGGAACTGGGCCATGTTTAGTTCTGGTGTTTATAAAGGTGTTTCAATCCTAGTTTAGCTCTGGTTTAGTTCTGGTCAAGACCTGGTTTAGTTATGAGCTGGTTATAGTTTGAGCTGGTTTGGTGGTGTTTAAGTCCTTGTTTAGACCTGGTTAAGACTTGGTTTAGTCCTTGTTCAGCGCAGGGGAATGTTTAGTCCTGGTCTTTCTAGAGGTGTTTCCATCCTGGTTTACTGTAGACCCAGTTTAGTTCTGGCCCAGACCTGGTTCAGTCCCAATTTATTTCAATAAAGTGGTACATGGGAGCCATATATTCTTCTGAGGTGCATCCTTTTTGGATAACTGAACTATTACACTACACTATTATGCTTCTTATACCCGCTTCAGGCCCATAGTTGCTTGGACTGACATCTAATGGGAAAAGTGGCAGACAATGAAGGAACAAGTTATTTTTATTGATTTCTTTTAAGTTACGTTTCAGTAATTTCAGAAGTTTTGTAATAGCATCTACTATTACAAGTTTTGCGGTAAGCAGGGCAGAGATTTTAGGTGCTCTTCATTCCGTGCTGTAAACAGAGAGGTGCTAACAGGCGGGTGGACGACAGGTGTTGGCGATGGAGGGGGGGGGGTAGCGCGGGCCCCTTTGTCGTGTCCCCTAAGAACAGCAGTAATCTATCACAGCGATTTGGGAATAGAGGAATCCACATCGTAATAACATTCTTGGCCAAAATAAACAGGCTGGGACAACGTTTTGTGCACAAGCATGAGAACTCATTTAGCCTATAACTGCACTCTTTGGCAGAGGTGGTTAAGCAGCTAATGATAACAATAATGTAGTAATAATGTAACTTAAATACATGTCCAAATATTGCTTAAGCAAAAGTAAGAAATTTATATAAAATATAATATACAAAACAAATAATAAAGGGTTAAAAAATGAAAGGCCAATTTTTTTTTATAAAAACATTCTAACTTTCTCACATTTCACATTAAAACTTTTATTATTTACTATTAATTTAAAAATAATAAGTACTCTTCGAAGTACAATTCATTAATAATGTTACTCAAGTAAATGTAACTGAGTAAAAGTAACTGATTACTACCCCTCTGTGCCCTTAGGTCACAGTGAATCATGTCCAAGACAGAGAATGAGCTGCGGGTTTGGCAGTCAGCAACAAGTCACCATGTTAAAGAGGCCGTTTATAGACCCGGTAAAAGTGGACTTAGTGAACTGGAGAGTCATCCCCACTGGAAATACTGAATACCAACACATGCTTTAGGTTTATGACAAGTCAATAAAACTTAATAAAATCAGGTCTGGGTTTGCCAACTACAGTGTCAATCATAATACATTATCCACATTAAGTAATGTTTTTAATGTTGTGGTACTCTGCACGCATAACCTTGGCTAAATATAAACATAAAAATACAACTAAATAGTTGTTTTATTGTAGTTTACTTATTGTTATCACATTGTTCAACAAATCAACTCTGACCACTTATTTATGAAAAATCACATGCAATGATCCCAGTTTAATCACAATGCTTTGTTTATGCCCAATATATAACAAATATTTCATTACCCCATTAAAATTAATTAACTTTAGACAAAATCAAGTTACATTAGAGCACATTGTATGTATTGTATTAGTAATGCTCTTGTTGGGATGTTATTATAAAGAAAGTTCTGTGTCAAACATGTCAAAAATGCTGATTAATACAGTTTTATTTTCAACTCAGCTAAATGCTAACTACTATTTGATGAAAGTTTATCTCACTGTTTCAAAATAATTGCCAAAATGTTGACATAGTATTTCAAAATCAGTAACTGAAAACATTTAGGTCAAAATTGCAACATATGTCATTCTAAATACTTTGACTTTTGTTTGTAATTACAGTGGAGGAAATCAGCCTTGATCATTTTTTAGGCAATTAAATACTCTCTGTGCACATTTAGTAAAAACTATGTGTAAAAACCTGCTTACCTGGTAGATTTACCTCTACAAACATGTTCAGAAAAGCATGGGATTCTTGTTGAAGATTAACATTTAGTTTTTTATGTCTTCTTTCAAGTGTTAATGCTTCCCGACAGGTTTAAGATGCGCTGTGAACAGAATCTTGGTTTTAAAACAATATTGCAAACCTAATATCACAATATTTGTCATAAAAACTAGAATTCAATGTTTCTCAAAATGGTGCAGCCTTTAATAATAACATTTTGACTTAACCCAAAATATTGAGGTCAAAATTGCAACATGTTATTGTTTTGAAAGAGCCTCTAAATACTTTGACTTATTAGGTTTTGTTTGTAATCACAGCGGAGGGAACCAGCTTTGCTATTTCAATGGCACATGTGAAGGAGGTGACAGAGTGACAAACACATGAAACAGGCCGTGTTTTGGTCTGCTGTGGGAGCCCAGGCGGAGGCGGGGACATGCCACTGGAGTGGTTTAAAACCATCTGTTTACATTTAAATCCTTCGCTCCTTGTTGTGTGAAGCCAGGGAGGACATTTTTCATTAATCTCACGGCTTTTCACCAACTTTCCTCGGTGGAAAGTGCCAAAAAAGTGCCAAAATCTTCTCTTCCTCAAAAAGTAGTCCCCTTTATGTGGTGAGTAAGGACACAGTAGCCAGGGGTGCTGGTAATTCGGTATCCAACTATAGTGTATTCAGAAATTGTACCTAAAGTGAGATACTTTAAAATAGTAGTAGTTGAGTTAAAGTAAAATGTAGTCACCCAAATATTTACTCAATAAGACTGTTCATAACACCGGATTATTGTTTATTTTTGGTACTGATGTTATCCAGCAAATGAATAAACAAATAACTAGATAGATAAAACAAAACTTAAATAAATAAATATGAATAAATAAATAAAGTGAATATACTGGTAAAGTAAAATAACAACAACAAAATCGTATAATTAATAGGTAGAAGAAACAATAGTCATGTCAGTATTGTTACTTTATGAGTACACTTTATTCAAAAGTTACTCAAGTAAATGTAACTATCACCTCTGCTCGCTACTTAAGACACAGTAGCCGGGGGTGATGCAGGTTGCCCCCTGACCTAGGCACCCATGCGTGCCTGGAGTATGACTTCACTTTCCCCCCCGCCAGAGCTATTGTGGGAGCTTCCAGCATGTCCAATTGTGTTTGTGTTTAAGTCCGTTGAATGAAAAAGGGGGGTGTTGGTGGGGGGCAGAGAAGTGGTCTTTTCTCACTCCCCCTTCCTGGATGACCCTTTCAGTACTATGGGTAGAATCTCCCCCATACACTGTTAAATTGGATGTGGGAAAACCCAAAAATACTATGTGATTCTAGATTATAATTTCAAGTGAAGTTAAATCACAAATGACTCTAAAGTGGTGGGCTGCTGCATTTAATTAAAGGTGTAATTCTGGTCAAACTTTTAAAAAGATGCAATTGACTATTATTTTTCACATTTATTTGTTATGAGTGTGGTTTATTCATATCTAATCTCTGGAATATTCATGCTATTACTTTTGGTATTTCTACATTTTACAGTTTTTCATATTACTTTTTCCCATTCATTTTCCTAAGGGATGATGACCATGAGATCATACATAACTTTTAAACTTTATTTAAAACAGTGATGTTAGGGCATGGTAATGGTTCCATAGCAATGGTAACCATAGCATATACATACATAACCACTTGCAATGGTTTCTGCCAGAGCCATTGAAAAGCAAGTTCTGAGAACTCCATTGGCGACAACAGCCAACATATTCTCCGCTCAAACTAAAAGTGCCATTCAAATGCATTAAGAATTGGTGGAACTATTTTCTTTTTAGACCTCCGTTGGTGCAACTTTCTTCTCTATGGATCTGGCTTCTTTGCAATGAAACTAACAATCAAATATATATATATATATATATATATATATAAATGTATCCCAACTGTTATAATTAAGTAAAACAAAAATATTCATTGGTGCGATTTTTGGTCAAAAGTTTGGTCAACATTTTTACAGTGTGGAGGGGGTTTGGGTAGGACAGATTGCAGGAGGAGGAGAAGCAGAGATGACCAAAAAGAAGAGATTTACAACAGGTGACCAGTGAAGGGCCGTAGGCCGATAAAGCGCACACATATGGCAGCCGCTGTTGTCCGTATCAGGCAGCAGGAACACTTTGAAACTACGTGCCAAATACTGGAGAGGTCTGGCAAGTGAGCCGCAAAAGTTAGACCACAATACAAACAGGGACCGAGGGTTAGAAGAAAGGTTCTTCACCTATAGATGCTCTGTCATGTTTACAGTCTTGTCTTGGTACTCAAAAGGTACATAATACATTTGTGTATTCACATGATAATGAAATTCCATTGGCCCAAACTAACTCAGACTTGAAATTAAGTTTGGCATTGCTCTGATTGGCTTCTTGCTGAGTTACGTGCCTAGGCAATGGAGTTGTCAAGACGGAGCTTAGTGGAAGTGAAGCTGGCTTGCTTTATTATGGTTTCAACAAACTTTGCTTTAGAAGTATTTAATGAAACACAAGTCATTCACCATTTTTCTTTCCACCTCCTTAAAGATTTTTGCACATGTCAAAGTCTATTTCGGAACATGTATTTATTTAATACAAGCTCTTTTGAGGAGCTCTCACTTTGACACCTGTCCTAAAGAGACAGGTGTCTAATCGAACAACCCACTTGCGCCGGTTTTCAGTAGTTTCCAAAAAGACTCCAAACACTTTTTACTTCTTTTGGGATATAAACAAAGCCATGAAACCCTCACAGCTGAATCAGATATGTTGTTAAATGGAGGTGGCAACATTGCTTGTCTGGGTGTGTTTGTTGATAGTGCAGGAGCAGACAGGAGTACTTTGTGGTCTGCCCCAAATTTTTGACATCATAAATTGGTCAACCCTGATGAAAATTTAAACAAAACAAATCTTTGTGTATGCATTTGAGGTAGAAACAATATCACAAATCTAGTCACAATTGCAACATTTGACAAAAATCACATTCGTGCAGCCCTTATACCTCTCTTAAAGCTGCTTAATGATTAGTGGCTCCCATCCATGGAAGCTGAGGGGGGACATTACCCTATAAAAAGATTCTGTCCCCCCTCCGTTTAAAGGGCCGAGTCAGTTTCAGTAACACCCTTTAACTGCTCCTGGGATGTGCTTTATTGGGGTTTGTGTGCCTGAATGCTTAAATAAACCATTGTGTTTCTAGGCCTTGGTGAGAAACAGCCTAGTTACCTTTGCAGTCCGCCCGCTCTACCTCATCCACGGTGAAGAATAGGCTCATTGAGGCGCCCGGTGTGGGGAGGGAGAGGCTTTTCACACCGCACTTGTGGGAAACTTCTTCTCCAAACCGCGCAGGACATTTGCATACGGGCCATTCTCTTCTCAAAGGAATCTCAGGAACTTTTGCCGGATTCATCGAATCTTTCTCTCACGCCTCCTTCCATTCTTTAAAGGGGTAGTCCAGAAGTTTCCTGAAATGAAATTTGTTAGAAAATGTGAAAATAAATGCTTTATCTGACCCTGTTCTGTGATGTAAAGTAGGTGATTATTTCAATTTAGTCCCTCCTCTGGCCTGTACAGTGACATCAGATCAGAGTTTGTTGGTTACAACTTTGACCAATAGTAGTAGAATTTTACTTTAGTCCCTCCCCTGACATCCGCAGACTAAAGACCATCTACTTTACATCATAGAACAGGGTCAGATTGAATCATGATACAGTGCATTTATTTATGCTTTGCTCTTCACCATAATTTTAACTGTAACAATACCAGTGTTCATATGAATAAAAAAGTAAAATAAATAATATTATGGTAAACAGGGAATTGGATGTACATTGATTTGGTTGTCACTTTTGAACATGCTTTACTCGTGTCCAGTGGGCTGTTGCTAATGTGAAGGCTTAATTTGAGTCCGAGGGGTCCATCTGCCCAACAGGACAATGTGAGGGGGACCCAAACTGCCACCGACGCACACACAGCAAACACGGTCAACACAGGACGGGGGTGAGGCGTGGGGGGGGGGGGGGGCAATTCTTACAGGCTCATTTAACTGGACACAAACACCGTCGCTCCAGAGGTAAACGTGTCCCCCCATTAGTAGATTGAGACGTGACGCAGCAACTGTCCAAATTCACACTGTGCAGTTTGGAAAATGAAAAAGATGTGAAATCTCCAAGTTGCAGATTCCTATACACCCGAAATAAATTATAAAGTAACAAAAATTCACTTCACAGCACAAAGAAGACTCCAATATTAACTGTTAAACTTCCACAAGAATCACATGCCTTTCAAAACATGTTTTGCAGAGGTTAAACCTACAAGGTGAGCAACCTTGTTGCTATCTCTAACCTGACCTGTCAAAATGTGGGATATAGCCTCAATTTGTGGGATTCTGAATTTGAAATTAAATCAGGTGACGGTGTCTTGAGATTCTGTGGTTGGTGAGCCCTTCTTTGCTCTGCATACATTTGCATCATTCATGTACAACAGGGGTGTCCAAACTATGGCTCGGGGCCAAATGCAGTCCGCAGAGCAATTTTGTGTGGCCCTCAGGCTCACCTCTCAATTGGCCCAAATGGTCTTTTTACTACCTCTGACTACATAATCCAACTAAAAGAAATCATTCAATGTGTAACCAGATCTTTTTTCACTTTTCTTTGTGGTTATGAGAGGGACACTAAGTAAAGAAACAGAAAATTGGTAAATTGGACCTAACAGAAAATATCCATACATCCATCCATCCGTCTTCTTCCGCTTATTCGGGGCCAGGTCGCGGAGGCAGCAGTCTATTCAGAGATGCCCAGACACTCCAGCGTGCCCTAGGTCTTCCCCGGGGTCTCTTCCCGGTGGGACATGCATCCGAAACAACCCGAGCCACCTCAGCTGGCTCCTCTTGATGTGAAGGAGCAGTGGCTCTACTCTGAGCTCCTCCCGGGTGGCCGAGCTTCTCACCCTATCTCTAAGGGATTGCCCAGCCACCGTCCGGAGGAAACTCATTTCGGCCGCTTCTACTTGCGATCTTGTCCTTTCGGTCATTACCCAAAGCTCATGACCATAAGTGAGGCTAGGAACATAGATCGACCGGTAAATCGAGAGCTTGGACTTTCGGCTCAGTTACTTCTTCGCCACAATGGTCCAGTACACCAACCGCATCACTGCAAAGGCTGCACCCATCCGCCTGTTAATCTCCATCCTTCCCTCACTTGTGAACAAGACCCCAACATACTTGAACTCCTCCACCAGAAAATATGTGTCCAGAAAACAGACACAATAAAGGGTAAAGTGGTCACCTCATAGAGCGGACCTTCTTGGTATTAATTTTGAACAATGTGGCTCTCAGTGAAAAAAGTTGATGTATGACATTACCCATAATAGCCGCAAACACCCTGGTAGTCACTGCTGTGCTGCTGAGGATTTTTTCTGCATGTGGTTATATACAGTGAAGAAAACAAGTATTTGAACACCTTGCTATTTTGCTATTTCTCCCACTCCTCCACACAGATCTTCTCTAGATCTGTCAGGTTTCTGGGCTGTCGCTGAGAAACACGGAGTTTGAGCTCCCTCCACAGATTTTCTATTGGGTTCAGGTCTGGAGACTGGCT